>JAUUDW010640479.1:0-10677 GCA_032361385.1 Panulirus guttatus
CCTTCCTCCCCTCCCCTCCAACCCTCCCTGGTCAATACGGCCAGCAGCACCTACACCGTGGAGCCTCTCCGCCCGGAGGCGAGGAGGGGGCTCCTCCTCCCGCAGGAGGCCCTCCTCCCGCAGGAAGCTCGCCTTCCATTAATTTCGCCGAATCTCGTCGACTTCACCCAGTGTGGGCCACGGGGGAGGAGAGAAAGAGCCGCTGCCATACTGGAACCTGAACGCGTACTCACATTCGTCCCAAAAGTTCTCTTAAAAAAGAGAGAAAGGAACTCAGCTCGGCATAGTAATTCTGCTTGTGACACCGCCAGAGTGGTGCAGTTAAAGTGGTGTTCTAGGGGAAGAACACCACTGCTCCCTCACGCCCCCGTGTCTCCCCCCAAAGATACGTGGTCAGTGTTCGTATATTCCTCCCGAAGCCGATGCTACCTACAGTCTCGAGACTACCTGAAGAACACCACGACGACTACAACTTTAGTTCCCCCCCCCTCACGAGGACGACGCGTCTACCACCACACTCTCCACCACACTGTACACCGCAACACCACCGCCGCATTATCGCCATGCGTACCACAACCTCATCACAAGATCCAGAACATTACCCCCTACCACAACTATGACTACCACCATCGCAACTACAACTGCCACCATCACAGCCAACTCGATCATCACTACAGCAACCAGAACTACCATCGCCACAACAGACAGTACCATCAGCACAACCATCTGTACCACCATCACAGCCAACTCGATCGTTACTACAGCAACCAGAACTACCATCGCCACAACAGACAGTACCATCAGCACAACCATCTGTACCACCATCACAACCACAACCACCGCCACTACCATAATCACCAACACAGTCGTCACTCCCATTGTCACAACCATCTTTACCATCACTACTACTATTACAACAACCACCACTACTACCATTGCAACCACCAGTACCATTATCATCGTCGCTACCACCACAGCAACCACAACTGCCGCCTTCACAACCATCTTACCCTCACCACAACCTACAGTACCATCACAACTACCACCATAATCACTACCATCATATCCACCATGATAACTGTCATTATCACCATCACAACCAGCGAGAAATAATAGCGAGGCATCATAACGGTTAGTCCTCGTATGGCTGTTCTCCACACAGAAACTATGGGAAGCAGCTGCCAGTCGCGAACCATGGATCCGCACATAACTCATGAGAGGCGTGACGTATAGTTTATGTTAGTGAAAGTCGGTTATCCATCCTGGGTACTGTATGTGTCATTGATTATTTGTGCTGGACGAAGAGGGAGCTCTACTACACTCGTGGGGCCCCAGCATTTGAACTTTTTCCAGTATCGTAAGAAGTTCCAAACTTGTGAATGCTGTCGGCATATGTAGTGTCATCACAGATTATATTACTCGTCCACGACTCTTGTGCTATAAAGGCACTTCTTTGCATCTTTTCTGACGAGTTTCTTGCTTGATTTCACGCTCTGTCCTCTGGTTATCCCTCGTCTGTATCGTTCGAAGAACTATACACGGTTGATTCCATATCGTCTGTCTAGCGTAGCTGTACACTTCTTCAGCAGACATGGGGAAACTCCAGCAGAACCTTGAGCCTTATATGTGCTATGACCCTTATATGTGTGTGTGTCTGTGTCTGTCTGTCTATCTGTTTGCTGTCTATGTCTGCGTATGTATGTATGTATGTATGTCTCTGTGTGTGTACGAGTGTATGTGTGTTCAGAAGTCAAAGCCCTGGCCAGCGAGCCTCCAGCGGTGTTCTTATCAGACGTACTGAGTAGATGTTGAACAATCTGTTTTCAAGGAACACACGCACCATCACACTAGACCAGATAAAGGGTATTGGGATGATAATCGTACTTTAAACATATATGAACATCATGGAGGGAATTTAGCCTTGTGCGAGTCAGTGCATCCTCTCTCAAGTCTTGCTAAGATTAGACCTCGTCTTTCAGGAATGATATTCAGTCTTTTGCACTCGACCCAGTACTGTGATGAGGTTACATCACCATGTTGTGTGTGGGAGCGAGGCTTGGTCACCATCCCCAAGCACTCTTATCATGAGTGTAGTGGGGCGAGAACTTATCAGTCATCTGGTACACCGACCACGTCAAAACTGATAACCTTGATTTTTAACGCTATGTCGGCTCTTTGTTTACAAATTTACGTCATGTAGATGTTATTCACTCGCTATGACTTTCTTTTTGTCGCTTCCTTGTTCCCCAACGGGCCTTAAAAAGACCCCTTACCCCTGGCCGTGTCTCGATTCCTGCAGCTCGACATTCAAACCCAAGACGTGGTCAGTGTACGGGACGCCAAGGAACACACACTATCAGCTCCTCGGGAAAGCACAGAAGACGAGAGATAGGGATTACTCCCTAGATACCTTACCATTTTATCATCATATTTCCTCAAGAAATATAAGGCGGACAACTCTCTCGTTTTCTTTATAATTAATAGAATAATACACCCAGAAGTGCGGACGAGTTCTCATGCGTATGTAAGGGAAGGACAGAATAATGTTACGACTTGTTTACCGGCCGCCAGCACTTGGTTCGTGACTGTACTCGTGGCGGTGTCTGGATCTCGTGCGCGCGATAAGATACTTCTGATCACGTGTTCCTCATTCCTGGTGAGACCGTGAGAGGCTTAGTGCTGGAGGAGCATCGGTGGAGCCGCTTCGCCAACGTAGGGTGCGTCCGTCGACCGGGACCAGAGAACGACCGACTGTGCACAGACGCAGACAGACAGAACTAACAGGTGTCCACTGACAAGCTAGTAAGTCTTAATGTATGCGTGTCTGTGTGTGTGTGTCTGTCTGTGTCTGTGTCTGTGTGGGGTGGCGGGCAGATGAACAGAGCCACCATAGGAAGGTCACGTACTCCTTGCCAGTCATGATGAGGCGACCAAGCTCCCCTCCCAACACACAGGTGGGTATATGACCGGGTTACCAACTCGCCGAAACAACATTAGAAAGCTCAAAGCAGAAGTGATGTGTAAACATAATTTTCCCCATGTGTACCAAAATGTTTTGGGATTTCCATATGCTGTTGTTCTTGCTTGCCGTGTTCACTTCGGCATCACTGTATCTCAGATAACTCAGCGGCCTTTTGAGATATTTGTTTGTTGAATCATATGTCTGGCATTGGTCAAGTTCTCATCAAACTGAATATAGCTGTTGTATAGAACTAAGTTTATTTATGAGACCGTCGGCCATTGTGGAATAGATATAGATCTGATATTTGATAACGTAAAACAGCTGATGACAGTATAACCATGGGAGTTTGCTGGCTGAAATTAATGTGATTTTGCAGATGGAGAAAATTTCTTTATTTTTAACATACGTCACTGTTTTACGAAGGTTGTGAAACGGGGCCAGGTTGTTCCACTGGTTATTTGTGTAATATAAATTAATCACACATATATACTCGCGTTGTTATTCCCATCCAGGAAGTAAAAACGTTAGAGTAATTGTAAGAAAATTTGTCCCTCTTTGCTCAGTTCCTGGTATGCTGTGTAGCCCAGAGGAGGGAAGGGCGATCACCCCTTTCGTCACCCCTTCCCCTTTCGTGCCCCCCCCCCCCCCTTGCCAGCACCCACAGGTCCTCGCCCTCCCATGTCATCAACACGTTCCCATGACCTGCATGGGAGATGCCACATATAGAAAAGAAAAACAGTTTCGGATACATCTGGCGATATTTACATACTATGACTACAGAGGAGTTTGAATAAATGTCTCTTGTATTTAATGGCATTCAGGATCCCTCTCATACACGCTGCAGATTAACCTTCACGGACCGTTTCCTGAACGACGTGACGTCCGGAGATGGTGAGGCCAACTCTGATGCCACTGGAGGCGCCTATTATTCACTGCCGCTCCCGCCTGGCGCGGCGCCGCTCACATTTATCACATGCCATTTCACTGCACATACAGTGATCTGCATAGCTTCACTAAGGCCAAGTCTGACACGAGTGTGTGTGGGTAGCCTGTCGATATACACATAGAAACACATTTGTCTGTAAATGTGGGTGTAGAACATTCAACATGCTGAGGCTTTTTGTTGACGTATACGTGAATTTACAGAAACGAGAAAGTAATCCCAACTTCTAATTATATTATGTGTTACATGTTTGTACTAGTTGACTGTACAGAATGCCAGAGCGATACAGGATTTGAGAAACAGTAGAACGCTCGTGTTGCACGATCCGTGGCCGCTCACGCCACACAAGCTCCTTCGGGTACCCAACGCAGAACTCGAGACACCTCGACAAATTCTGCGTGACGAGGAGCACGTGTGACCGATGGCGTGAGGTCCTGCGGTGTTCCCCAGCGCCAGCCACCGTGCAAGAGGCCAGACAAAGCTGAGAGAGTGGTCAGTAGAGGACGAATCTGGCCTGTAACCAGGAACTGATAACGCGTTCAGTCTGAGCGCCACCCCGGGTTAGCGTAACGCCGTCTCGCCTGACGATTGTCTCCTTCACAGAGACATCTTAAACGCACGTCAGAATATCCTCCGTACTGCTCCATGTTTCTGCGTAGCTGCATCCCTGCGGGATGATTTGCTGGAGGGAGTGGTAGGTGGAGAGGAGCCTTCTGCTGCATTATCCCGTCTCCTCCTATTGTGGTGGGTGGGGAGGAGCCTTCTACTTTATCATCCTATCTCCATCTTTATTGGTTGGTGGGGAGGGGCCCTTCTGCTCTAAAATCCTGTCTCCATCTGTAGTGGTGGGTGGGGAGGAGGTTTTCTTTACCGTCCTCCCGCAGATAACCTCGTCATAGACCATCAAGTTTATCGTTATGCGGCTTCCCCTACGACCGACCATAACCCGTCATCACCAGTAATGCACCAATAGAGTGGCGATGTAATGGTCGACATGAAACAGAGACGATACCCCTGATTGTGGCAGACGTGCAACAAGTCGAAAACGAATTCAGAACAGTTGGACTGCGCTAATCGCAGCTACGTACGTTGGGTTGTTGGGCATATCCAATACATGACATTATTTGGGAGGACTGCGTATTGTCTCTTCGGTGTCCATGGAAAAGCACTGTCTCATTCCTAGAGTGGCACTGCAGTTTGACCTTTGACTTCTGACATTAAGAACTACACACCTCAGAGAAGTAGTGCATGACACTATGGGGCCAGGTCAACACCCTACTACCTCATTACCCGTCAGAGGCGACTGTGATTAACTCGCCTTTCACGTGTGATGACCTTAACTTTTGACCTAGTATGGTATAGATTGTTCCATCAAAGGATATCAGCATGAATTAGTGTGTATGTCTTAGCCTCCGTTCTTTCTGGACGTGGAAACAAATGAATATAGACGGTATATGACGGTCCCATGTGTGTACATCTTTGTAGCTGAATTATTATTTCGATTTTCTCTCCGGGCATGGCAGACGAAGGCGCAGCAGCAGCAGCAGCAGGTGCCACCACACGGGCCTCAGAGGGCGCCGCGGGCGTGGTGCTGGAGGTGTGCCCCCAGGAGTGTCTCCACGATGTCCGCACTGACATCCGCGTGTCTGGGCTGACGCCCAACGCCTCCTGCACCCTCAGGATGGACACCCACAACGACCAGGGACAGAAGGTAATGCGTGTCCCTTTTAGTCGTGCCTTGTCTCTCTTGAGGTCGCCTGGTCGTATGTGTGGTTGTGATCGTGGAAGTCGTCTGGAGGAAAATGTTAGCTCGATGAATTTCTTTTTGCCTTTCAAAACGTATATATATCAGCTAGAACTATTGATTTGTTGACTGAGTATGCGTGAGGACTGAACCACGTGACTGAGTTCATGATGACTGATCCACGTGACTGAGTGCATGATGGCTGATCCACGTGACTGAGTGCATGATGGCTGATCCACGTGACTGAGTGCATGATGACTGATCCACGTGACTGCGTGCATGAGGACGTCAACTTCTGCTTATGTGATTATATGCCTAGAGTACGAGGAAGAGGAGGAGCAGCTACACCACACAGCACGGGTAGATGAGGCTCAAGTAGATTATCTACAGTCCTTAGAATCCCCTTCCCCCACCCGTCTAGAAATTATCTTTTATTTCTAATTATAATAAAAAAAAACTTGTACGAACAACGATAAGAAAACTGTAACACTGTCTTAACCAGGTGGATTTTAAAGCAGGAAAAATCTTTTCCCAAGAGCCTGGAAGGCGAGTCATTAGGTTAGACAGCATTTGTAACTGTCTGTCATCTGCAGCTTGCGTGAAAGCCAGACTTTCGTCGATTTTTAGGATGTGAATTTATCCCTGTATTCAGATGAGATACAGTGGTACCTCATTATGTATTCATGAAAGCTCCTCCTGGTATCCTGAGAGACAGAGGCCGATGGAAATCTGTGTCGGCATACCCTACCGGGCAGTCATACATCATCATGCAGTTATATTACCCATATCTCTGGAAATGCCGTTGCATGCAACCCATGAGATACGGTGCATACAACGCGAGAGACGACAAGCACACGAAAGATACGCCGCAGCTACGGACGAGTGACGCCAACCCAGCCACCGAGTGCGTTAAAGTGTTATAAAAAAAAGGGGGGATTAGCGTTACATGACCAGCCTGAGTCAGGCGTGCGTGCGTCGGGCCTCTCGATAACGGGCGGTATAATGAAGTCATCTTGTGTCCAGCGATCATGAGGTTCGCTCCAGAGTCGTCTCTCTCTCTCTCTCTCTCTCTCTCTCTCTGTTTCTCTCTCTCTCTTTCTCACACCTAGTCTTCCTCCAACAGTTCACCTCCCACGTCCACTACGTGAGCGACGACCATGGGCGCGTGGACGTGGCCACTAGCGAGGCCGTGGGCGGCTCCTACTCGGGCGTGTTTCCTGTTGGTCTCTTCCTGACCCTGCGGGAGAATCCTGACAATCGCAGCAGGATGTTCAAGGACGATCCTACCACACCGTGGCAGGTAAAGGAAGTCTCTCTCTCTCTCTCTCTCTCTCTCTCTCTCTCTCTCTCTCTCTCTCTCTCTCTCACACACACACACACACACACACACCACATGCACAGTTATATTTACTGGTGTTCCGTACGGGTGAAGAAGGCTCTCCTTCGCAGTTATATGTGTAGGGTAATGGCGTTGCCGATCCCCCCCCCCCCACATGACACGCATGTATGTTTGTAGATGGAGCTGACGGTGTTCGAGGGTCACTTGACCCTGGAGGAATCTGAGGAGGAGGCGGGGGAGGCGAGCTTGGCGCGCGCCGTGCTCTACCGTCACCTCATGAGGCCCGGGGTGCGACGCGTCCCCGTCCGCCACGGCCGAGTGCGCGGCGCCCTCTTCCTGCCGGAGGGAGCCGGCCCTTTCCCCGGTGTAGTGGACATCTTCGGCGCGGTGCGCGGTCTGCGGGAGTACAGAGCAGGTTCGTATGTCGCGCTGTGTGCCAGACTCTGATTTCACTCACCCTCCCGTTTGGTCAAGAGTATTTATTAATTCCTTGCTCGTTCACGGTAATTATTCACATTACTTGCCCTGCTTCACCCCTTGGGGTTACTCGCGTTACTACTGTACATAAAAAAACAATGCCCCAGTCAAGATGTGTAGGGATATCGTGTTCTTAAGTCTGATGAAAGATTTTCTTTTCTTTATGTCGATTATAAATCTAAAATGACTAGTTAAAGACGATGATAATCAGGGGTCTGCGCTCTTGAATTTTCATCCCAGTGAAGTCTGTATACTGGTGTTAAATGACATATTATTTTCTGTGCTTCTTCATCAAGGGGGAATCCTGCTTGTATGATAATTTAAAACCAATATTTTCGCTCTGCTGTAAAGCCGTTCCACATTTTTGTTAGTTTTTATAACGAGCTTAGGTTGAAATGGTTAAAGGAGGTGTCAGATCAGATTTTTGGAGCTGAATTTGTAAGAAAATACGCATTAATAAAGTAGCGTAATCAGTCACCCCAGAAATTTCACTTTTGTGCGTAGCTTTGGAATGAATGTTAGCCGCTCTAACAAACTTGCATTGTGACAGCCATGCTGGCCTCGAGAGGCTTCGCTTCCCTCGCCGTCGCCTACTGCAAGTACGAGGATCTACCTGACAACCCGGAAGTTATTGAGCTGGAGTACTTCGAGGAAGCGGTGGAGTTCCTTCTGTCTCATCCCGAGGTCATCCCCGACCGCTGTGGCGTCGTCAGTTCCAGCAAGGGGTCGGAGTCAGCCCTAGCTATGGGGGTTCACCTGGACAAGGTGAAGGCGGTCGTCTGCATCTGCGGCACGGTAATCGCCACCAAGAACGACTTCACCTACCGAGGTCGGGAACTACTGAAGGGCCTCAAGATTTCTCTCGACTTCATGACTCTCGACCACACGAATAGTTTCTCCTACAAGGAGGGCCCGATGCGGGATATCCTACGACACGACAACCCGCTGCTATTCCCAGTCGAGACTGCCTCCGAAGACACGTATTTCCTGATGATAGCTGGGGATATGTGCTCCTGCCATAGCAAGTATGGCGTGGAGGCAATCAGCCAGCGGTTGAAAATGCACGGACGCGCCGACAAGGTTCACACCATAGTGTATCCCGGAGCTGGCCACATCATAGAGCCGCCATATAATACTCTGTGTCAGCACAGTCACTACTACCCGGATGACGGAAAAATCAAGGACTTGGTACTTTACTGGGGCGGCGAGGCTCGGGCACTGTGCAACGCTGAGGAGGACCTGTGGCACCAGCTCCGCTCCTTCGTAGAGCACCACGTCCGTGACCGCAGCCACTGGTATCAGGATCTCTTACGAAAGGGCCGCACCAAGACAGATGTGGCTTAACAGTCCAGTCGCAACAGATAGTTTGGCTGAAGCAAATATATAAGTATATAACAACTACTCGTGTCTTATCTAATTTTGCTGCATTTCGTTAAACACTTGATACATGATTATCTCACGCGAAGGCTTATGGATACATCTTCAGTTTGAACAAAGCATAAGGAAGTATTTTCACTAGTAAAGTTTGACAGTAAAGGCGCAATTTGTATAATGGTAAGTAAATTCGAGAATGGGTAAGTTTTTACTCGGGGGAAGTTTGAGCTCCGAAAATGAGGGGAAAAGGGGATCAAACATCAAGAACTTAACCAAGGTTAATACCGGACGTCCATTGTTAACAACGCGGAAACCTGAGTGAATTTGGAATTCAACTGTGTTAAGGTTGGTGGCCAGAATGAGACGTAACCCACGCGAGTCGGCTGTTGAAGGATTTTAGATACTTGAAAATAAAAAAAAGATAAATCTTTTAGATATAGGTTTCCCTGTTTTAATGCTTTCCAGTCAGAAAACTGTCCAGTCAGGTTTTCTCCACAGTTTTGGGATGATTTGACATTCCATCATATATCTTCGGTCGATACTTTACCTGTCGTCCTCCTTCACAATAAAATTCGAAGTGTCTAGAGTGATCTGTATTACGTCTTATCAGTTTATGGTTCAAGCAATTTTCAGTGAGTTTGCTGGTTGCCAGAAATGTCGCGTTGCTCCTCGAGTCGTCCTGATACTAACTAGCGTCACGGCGACTGGGCATAGTATGACGCATAAAGACAAGGGTTTTTGCGCAGATGTCAAACGTACGTTCTGAAAACTGGAAATTACATATTTTCTCAATGAATCAATGATAGATACGGAACAACATGCTTCCAGGTAAAGTTCAACATCTGCGCGATGATTTTCAAACAAAACATGGGTATGTAACTGTTATTTTAGCCGGGAGGTTTTGGACTATTAACTGCGTTTCACTTCGTTGTGGTTAGAGATGTTTGTTGAGGAGGCAAAGAGTCGTGTAACTTTTGTAGCGAACTGGGTGTGCTTAGAATTTAGTTCCGTCCATGAAATTGTGGAGGAAAAGTAAAACTGAATTCTTTACTTTTCTTATCGTATGACTCTGAACATTGTCGGTTTACCCAGCAACTACATGTATTTGTATCTTGCGTTTATTTAGCACTAGTAGCCAGGACTGTATGCTTTCTTTCCTCCTTTTGTACGCTATCAATAAAATATTCGCAATCCATTACTTCGCCTTTCAAAATCCGTTCGTCTCCCGTCATACCTAGCACCCAGCAGGGATTATGTAAATTTCCAACCTTAACTTAAGAGTATCTGAGAAATAAACGCAACGACGAAATGGGGTACGGTAAATCAGCGACAATAATTCAAGAAAAATTAAAAGTTACAGCCTCACCACATGAACTCGGTGAGGCAGAGGGGACGTCTGTAATCACGGATGTTTGTGTTTGGCTGCCTGTAATCACCAATAGGAAAACCCTGATAATGAACTTCATCAAAGAGTGTGTGCTAATGATCAAATGATCATAGTTTTCTTAGGTGTATCACTAAGACCCAGTAGAAAATGCACTGAATTTACGCGTATTTGATAAAGAGGTTGTTTTGAAAAATAGGAATAATATAACGAGAGCAGTTTAATGTGCAGCGGAGGTGAGGATGCTAGGCTGACGGGTAACAGCATGGTCAAGGACCGACATGTTCTCTCCTTTCCTACTACACAACTGTTGAATTTTCTCTTCTTTAACTGGAAATCCTCGGCAGACTTGATGATGTCCTTCTGTCCTTCATATACGAGTGTACGTAAGGAGTGGGGTCTTGCCCTCAAATGAGAGTCTTATCTGGGGAGTTCCGTATCTCCCACTTCGGAC
>JAUUDW010640490.1:665-18431 GCA_032361385.1 Panulirus guttatus
ACCTGATCACGATTTGTGTGTGTCTAAACCACTTTGATGAAGTCAACAATGACCTGGTCTCTCGAAGAGTTGCAAGGACACAGAACAACCAGTGTTCATGGCGTGAAATTCTAACCGCGAAACTTGTAAAGTAAATACGCACTTTTATAAGTATACACTTACATATGGATTATCATTTTTCCTTTTATAAGTGCGGACGTAGCGCACCCACTCCCCTTCCCCCCCCACACCCCCCACTAAAGATGTACGTCGCCCTCCGAACGAGCGAATATCACCCTCTTTGCCACGTTCCCGAAGGCCCAGAGTCGCTTGGCTCCTACGGTCAGGTGGAGAGAGGAGACGGCATTCTAGTCCTTGTTGCCAGGGGGCGTAAGGGTGATGAGCTACGTGGTGTGTCTCCCCAATCCCCTTCCCCCAGGAGGGGTTGGTAGACAGGTCGACAGGTTGTAAGAAAGGAGGGGGACATGGGGAGAGGAGGGGGGGGAGTAAATACAATGGGAGTAATGCTAGGCAGGGGAGGACTAGGCACGATCAGACTGCCATAAGCTCCCCCATCCTAAGCTCCCCACCACTATCTATCCTCCCCACTGTTTTCCCCATCTCACAATCCTCTAGAACACCTGTTACCCTTCTAACTAACTACCTAATGACCTAACTTAACTACCCAATGACCTAACTAGCTTGTTAACCTGGTGAGTACCTAGTTAAGTCTTGAAGGGCTTCTAACCACCCTCCTTAACAACTTGGACTGGGTCGTTTGGCCAAACAAGCTGTTGGGGGTCCATTCCACCCCAACGGACCAATCCGGGGGTCGTAATTAACGACTGGCACATGTGGTTGATTAAAGAAAATGGATTGGGAGAGGCCAAAAAAAAAAAAAAAACTAAGGCTATGAAGAAATCGGATCGTGCGAGCCAGAAGAGGTCCTCATAAAACGGCTGGCACATGTGGTTGACTACTGAAAATGGATTTGATCTTTCACGTTTTCTTTTTCCTTTTTCATAAGTAGTCAACCGTATCAAAATTTTGCCACACGCTTCTGCACATTTCGAAAGACAGATTTTGTTTTTTTTTTCTCAAAAATTCGTAAAAATAAATTCCTTGTCTTTTCCTTTTTCCATTTCATAATTCTCCCTGAATATAAATTAGGGCCAGGTACCTATTTATCGACCAGTCCCCGAGGGGAGGATGAAAGGCTGGGCTGGCTGTGTACAGAGTTAGCGTGCCCAGCATCTGGCTGGACCCATGCGGGCTGCTTCAATTGGTTTACGTTAACTTCACTACTCTATTGTAACGTCTTTCTCCCATTAAGGCCTGGTTTATATATCTTCACTACTCTACTGTACCATCTCTCTCAATTCAAGAACTGATTCAGATATCTTGACCACTCTACTGTACCTTCTTTCTCATTTTAACGGGTTTAGATGTCTTTTCTACTCTGTGGTACCATCTTTCTCATCTTAAGAACTGGTATAGAAATACTCACCATCTTCCTCCCTTCAAAAACTACTTTGAATAAATATCACTACTCAAAGCGTACCTTCTCGCTGAGAAAACTGGTTTAAATTAACTTCACTAAAGCGTTCTACCATTTTTCCACTGAATCAACTTCATTGCTGTTTTGTACATTCATTCCTCCTTCAAGAAAATATTCAATCTAACTTCAAGAAAATGTTTCATTTAACTTCAAGAAAATGTTTAATCTAATTTCACTAATCTGTTGCCCCAACTTTCTCATTTCAAACTGGTTTACATTAACGTAACTACTCTTCTGTAACCATCTTAAGTAGTCTAGTTATGCTTTTGTATAATTCCAGTTTGATCTAGTTTTCAAATCAACTATATTTCCAGGAAGCATCTGGTCATATAAATAGGCTTAGCTGTGAGTAAATGATGCATTCCTGTTTATGAATAAAATGAGAAGCAAAATTCTAATGTTTTGATGAAGTTAAAAAGTTATTTCTGCTAGTAATTCTGAGGATACATATGATTACTGTTATGTTTGAGACAGTATCTTTATTGGTCATACTGCATTGTAAAAGATAGCATTGACATACTTAATATCTGGTAACTTAATTTTTTTGGTGTTACAGAATTGTTGTTTATTTATATTTATGATTACCCCAGGTCCATTTTTTATGAAAGTCCTGATGTTACACAGGACCTCTTTTTAAAGGCTCCTGCAGCCTAAGGCTGTGTTACTCACAAGTAGCAGGGAAATATAGACTCCTTTGGAGTGAGAAATTCTATGATTAGACTATGCTTCTAATGATATAACCTAGCCAGATGTGACTTTTCACTCATGGTGGAACCTCGAGCAGGGAGAGTCCAGAAACATCAATGGAATTGCTGTTACAGTAACGACAATATTGGTTGAATGTTCAGCAACCAGTACATGTAGTAAGTACGATGTAATTGCCTTGCTTATGAAGGAAAATTTTGTCGCAGGTCCTTGTTGGTAGGTTTTCACTCAGTATGGCCTTTGATTGAGGCTTGTTTTTTACCCATATGATGTTGGTAACTTAAGAAAAAAGGAATTCATTAAACTCATGAACTCCTTACCCTAGAACTGTAGACTCGCTTTTAAGGAATTCTTCTTCAGCCATGCTACTTTATGTTTATCTGTGTATGATTCTTATTTAAAATCTTTTAGCATTTCCTCCCTTGTTGCTGATGTTTAATTTCATTTTTTTTTAACAGATGGTATCCATTGGAAGAACAAGTCTGTAGTGAAGTCAAAACATCTTGTCTTATATGCCAACAGGTAAGGTTAGTGTTATGGAAAATCTCTCTATCTATTATCATTACTCAATTCATAGTTTATTGTGCTGGTTCAAGTAAAAGTAGCCTCTGCATCATCACTCGCACACATCCTAAAGCCATGTCCATTGTGTTAAAAGGAAACAGGTTTCTACATTAATAACAGTGCTTCTTACACATTTGAATTGATTTTTCAAGTAAAACCATCTCTTTTCATACCAACTCCATGCACAAAGTGCTTCCTCAGTCATTCCTTTGTTATCTTCATCTTGAAACATCTCTTTCCCTTATCAGTTCCCTTACTACATCTGTCCATCTCCTCTACAGTCATCTTCATTAGAAATAAGTATGAGGACATTTGAGTGGCTGGCATGTGTGGGGAGGATATTGGAAGCATTTTTCTTAAGAAATAGTCTAGGTCTTTATCTGTTATCTGTTACCAAAGTCCTTCATTATGACCCCATGAATAGATATTGAGAAAATTAGGTGCAGTAGTTATGTAATTGCGTATACAAGGTTGAAGTCAATGAGGACACTTTCCATGCAGACTTCCCTCCTTTTTGTGAATTCCATCTAAAATTGCTCTTTACATTACTTTTTCTTTACAATTCTCATGTTACTTTCTTCACTTTCATCGCAAACTCACCATTTAAGGTTGATTATAGATTCATGAAAAGCATAGATTGAGATGTGTATTTTTTGCAAATTATTCTATTTTCAGGCTGAACAACATGAACTCCCATGATATTCCATTCCTGAACTTGGTTGGACCTGATGGTATGTCATTCATATTTTTTCCTAAATTCATAGTTTCTTCAAATTTAAGCTTATGTGCATATTTATGTCATATAGTTGTTTCACAGTGGTGGACTTTATACAGTTTACATTTTGGAGTTAGTTATTGTAAATGAGAATAAATACTGCTGAATATATTATTTATAAAACACCCTGGCTCATTGGCAATCCAAACACTTATGGATATCTTCAATCACTCCTAGCTACACAACAAAACCCCTAACATCTGGAGACTTGGCAGCTATACCAGTCCTAAACCCCTCCAAACCACCCAACTTTCTTCCCCCTTTACCATCTCTCTCCTGAGTATCCAAACTCTGTGAAAACCAGTCCACAATAGAATCATACAAAACATACCACTCACCACACAGCGTGTCTTGAAACCCAAATGCTTCACCACCACTCTACATAGTAACATCACATGACATATCTTAGATATCTTCAACCAACCATAGCCACCCTCTTGCACAGTACTAGTAGCATTAGGCATCAACAAAGCATTTGACACTGTTCCCCCAATACATCCTCCTAAAATGATACTTGACACCACCCACCACAACAATGATAAAAAGTGGTTGGCCAGTTTCATAGTTGGTCACCATTTGCTGAGTCACTATCACCTCTAAAATACTTAAGCTCTACAATGGAGTTCCTCAAAGAGTAGTTCTTTCTCCAACTCTCTCTAATCTTCCTACATGACCTCCCATCACCCCAGGCAAACCACAGGATGGTCTGTAAGTATGCAGATGACTGCATAGTCACATCATGACGCTCTGTCACCACAGTAGCAGCAATAAACATGAGGCACGACATTACATAATTGGAACAGTGGCTCTCTCAGAACAAAATGTCTTCATCTTCTCAGAAGTCTTCAGTCAGTCTTGGTACCCCCACAGACATGAATCTGGCTCACACTCTCCAATCACCTTGAATGGACTGTCACTGTCACAGGACAAAACACCAGCCCTATGACACATGCATGACATTTCAATCATCACACCTTTAACATCAGCACAAAAGTAAACTAAATGCCCTCAGAACCTTAAGTAGCATGGCAAAGTATCTTTTAACATGCTGAATAAACATTTCATCTGCTCCACTCTGAACTGTGCTTTATCTGTCTGGTCTTCCTCCCCATCACAAACGAATAAAACAAAACTATAAACCACATAGAGTATTGCTCTCAGAACAGTCACTGGCTGCTCAGCAACTGCAAACTCTAATTACCCATACAATGAAACAAGGATCCTTCCAATACAATCCCATCTCAACATGCTTAGCACTCAGTTCATTGTAGTAGCACTAGACCCCTTCCCACCCATATCATATCATAAGTAACTACCAGTTCCCAAGAACAAATAAAAAGCCTACCTCTACCTCACATTTTAGCAGCCTTTGTTTCCTGGCGCTACCTCACTGACACGGGAAACGGCAATCAAGCATGATAGATATAAATAAAAGGCCTCATAACGCCCATATCCATTCACTAGCTGTCCTATATAATGCAATGAAACCACAGCCCCCAATCCATGACCAGATTCCTAAGGCTGCTTCATATTCCTTGGTTCAGTCCATTTAACAGCACATCACCCTCTGTATACCACATCACTCAAACTCACTCCATCCTGTGCATACCTTTCACACTTCTGCCTGTTTGGGTCGTGAGGTTTTCATTGCATTGCTTTTATCATTAGGAGTGAAGGATGGTGGGTAGTTGTTTTTGGATGGAGTTTGTGTGGGTTTTTCATAACTTTTCTGTATGAATGGTAAGACTGAAAATTACTAGCAACCTTTTCAAATTCATTGAAAAGTACTTCATTGTCATTAAACAGTGTCCACGTCTTCCCTTTTTTCCTCATCCTGGTTACATTCACGCTCATTGAGACACCTTAGCCTAAGCCTTTGAGAAGAAATCCTTGATTGGCTTTGATTGGCTCTCCTTAATACCTGATGCTTGGAAATTGCCAGTAAGTTAATTCTTTTTTGTGTATATGTGATGGAATATGTTCCATGCATATGTCTTATTTCAGTTGAGGTGAAGAGAAGCCACATTTTTTGTGTAGAATGTCCCTCCACTTCAACCCCTGTGCAGATCCATGGGCTTTTTCAAATGATACGTAAGTATGTTTTTTATATAATAAAATTGAGATTACTCATAGCATATGAGGCTCTTGATGTACATATGTAAGTACTGAAAATTGTAAGCCTATGTATTTATATTTGTGGACCTTTAAATGATTCTTTAAACTAGCTTCTACATAGACTGAGCTACTGAACTCTGCTTGCATGGAGTTAATCTGCAAGTGAAAAGGTAACAACTGTATGGTTTCTTACCACCTATGTATAGATAGGTATATAAACTGTTTTCAGAAGTTTTCCATGCTCATCAATTAGTGTCAGAATCCCAGAGAGCTGCTTTTTGGCATCCATAAATTTTGCATACACCTGTTTCTCTAGAACTTCCTCCACTATTTATCAAAGTACAAGTTATCTGGTTAACGCACTCTTTACTAGTCCTAATTCTGCCTTGCAACAATGGTTTCGCTGATTTTTTTCCCATGGGCAGTCACTATACTACCTTGCACATTGCCTTCTGTGTAATTCTTACTCTGGAGCATTAGGCAGGAACATTAGGCAGACACATTAAACAGTAGTAGTTGGTAGGAACATTAGGTAAGAGCCTCAGAAAATGCTGTGCTAGAGTTGCCCTCTGCCAGTGGCCTGTGTAGATATTAAAAAAAAATGATTCACAATTCCAGTTCTATGCTATCTACTGTAAAAGGCTATCATACATATTACTTCCATATGACCTAGCCAAAACCCCTTCCAACCCTTTCCTGGACCACACATCATGCACAGTGCTGATCACATCCCTTCTCACCAGAAACAAATTAGCCCTACTCTTGTCAAACCTATCTTCCCTTTGTCTGTACATTTTGTATTTATTAACTACTGTATGTTTTCAAGTAAAATTTGCAGCACTTATCCCTGTGTATGTAACGATCCATATATTTGCTCACATTGTCATTTACACCTGGGACTCCCTGCTCCATTGTGTCCGCTACCCATCCATTCAAGTAACCCATTAGATACAGTTTCAACCCAGGATCTACATCCTCCATTGCTCTTCTGAGTTCTTTTGAAAAGGCATCCTTTATCCTTTTCCTCCCTGTATTTATAATTATATGGTGCATATGCAACTATCACAGTCATCCTTAACCTCAGATATTTGACCTCTACAACAAATTGCTAGTGCATACTTTCTTGGAGTCAAGCAGCTTTCCAAACCATTCAGCCTCCATTAACATTGCCATACCTTCACTTGCATCACCATCTTTATCATCGTGAAGGCCTGATTTCACACAGTCTGCTTCATTCCACTAAAGGTTCCACTTCTGCGCAACTTTGTCTTACACAAACACTTCAAATATGTCTAATTTTCTGTCTTTACATCTCTCATCCTCCTATATTCATCCTTTATTCCTTTCATGTTCCACTCTTCCTTATATACATACATGTAATGTTAAAAGTAGTTGCAGGGATGTTGCTATCACATAAGACTACATGCATTTTTTGTGGGTAAAAATTCTTAGAGCTAGGATCCCCAGATCCAACTCAACTGGCTAGCCAAAAGGGCGGGAATGCCCAGCTCTAGAGATAGGCCTGATACCCTGCTATCCTACTTGAATGTAACTGCTTTATATGTATCGGTCTTTTACATCATCTAATCAAAATACCTGTGTATCTTTGACAGTTTTGCTATTTGTGTAATTTCATTCCTCCATACCATGCCTTCTTCATTGTGTATATTTTTTTGCTACATTCAATGTAATGTTTTGAAGCTTTCCTGCATTTTAAAGTACATTGTGCAATAACTTTCAATTTATTGTATGAAATAGTTTACATATTGTAAACAGTGGGTTAAATCATCCTGCTAAAAGTAATCAAGAATTCTACATTTCTTTTTTATGTATTTCTAGAAACACCATTAAGGAAGATTTTATGCATTGCAGGGCCGGTCAAGCTCGTATGGGTGAACAACACTTTTGTCTATGTCATTCCTTTGGAGGAGATAGACAGCAGGACATGCAAGCAACATCTGAAAGTAAGTTCTTTTATGAGAACCCAAAAATTCTTTTTATTACCCTCGTTTCTGCAGTGGCCATTGGTATGATGTTGATTTGAATGTTCAGGTAGATAATTATTACTAAAAATGGGAAATTTTTTGAGTATGAATGTAACTGTAATTTTGATGTCCATATCTTCCAGATGACTAAAGCATTTCAATATGGTATTTACATTTCCTTTGATTTATCTTTATAGACATCACTGTTTATCTTTATAGACATTACTATCACTGCACATCTCATTCTCATCCATAATAATACCCTTATCACCACATACATTTCCTTACTCTAGTTTCCTACCTCGTCAATCTTTTCATTCCATGCTTTTTCATTACATTCCCCAATATCTTCCTTTCAGTATTGTTACATACTTTTTCAGAACCCATAGAGGCACTTCTACCATTTACACAAGTTTACTGTAGTTCAGTGTGATAAAAATCATCTTTTAAAGCAGACAGTATGGCCATATTAGAAACTGTTAAAAGAATATTCGCACCCTGCACTAACCTTCTGGAATCAAAAACTTCTAAGAACAACAGAAAGCATTCAGACTTAACTCTTTACGGCCCTTAGTGAGAGAGATATTGAAAATACTGGAAATTTTCATCCTAGGTCTGCTTTGAAAAAGAATTTCCTGTCTAAACAACAGAAATGATAAAAGCATCAGTATCACTTATGAAAAATTAAGGTGCCATTGATAAAAAGAAACTTCCAATGTCATGCCCCAAAACTTCTTAGTAGTCTGTCTTAATGGCTTAGAAATATTATGGTACAACCAGCAGAAAAAGAATTCAAGAATGCCTGTATATATTTATATTTATGTTATTTATTATTCTTGACTGCCGTTTCCCATGTCAGCAAGGTAGCGCCAGGAAACAGAGGAAGAAAGACCCATCCACTCATATACACACAGATATACATACATGCACATATATGCATGATACATACATATACATATCAACATATACATATATACATACATATACATATCAACATATACACATATACATATGCATACATATACATGTATACAAATGTACATATTCATACTTGATTGCCTTCATCCATCCTATTTACTAACCTATATTCTATTCCTATGAACTTCTCCATACACATCCTCCTCAACTCTTCTTTCTTTACTCTATAAGTTCTCTACATTCCTGCTCATTACACAACCTAGTTCTTTTGCTCATAATTTCAACCTATCTAGAAGTAGGAAAACTAAGGTCTCACATCCAACATATAGGTATGCTGACAAAAGAATCAGAGATCTACAAGTAATTACAGCTCTTCTTCCTTGTAAAATTCTTCTTCAAGCTCTGTTTTTCCACTTCCATCCAATGAAAATGGCTCCAAAAAAACTAAACTTTTTCACAGTTTCTAAATACAGTACCAATACTATCTACCTATCTACATCTTTGATGCCCATTCCCTTTGAAAACTCCCTCAAGAGGGTTGTCACAGCAAAAGGGTTACCATAACTGTTGAATTCCAGTGCCGCTTCTTAGCATTTCATTCCCACCCTTAACACGCCACAGGCAGAAGGCAACTCTAGTGGTGTTCTCAGAGGCTCCTACCTGATGTTCCTACCAACTACTTCTACCTAATGTGTCTACCTGATATTTCTGCCTAATGTTCCAACCTACTACTTCTACCTAATGCTCCCAGCTACTACTCCTACATGCTACTTCTACCTAATGTTCCTACCTATCTCTCTTATCTACTGCTCCTACCATTCTGCCAAAAGGCAGGGTTATCACAAAGTGCTCACCACAGGAAAATCTAGAGTTAAAAAAAATGAGATGTATGAGTCAAGTATTGACAAGTGTTATGTGTGACAAAGAGAGATTGTATGTTAGTGAACAAAATACCATCAGTCCAAATGTAGGTGAGGCAGAAAGAAAAGACAGCTAAATTTCTATGCTTTGCTGAGCTAATAATGTTGACACTCTCAGGACTAAATAACAGTTCTCAAGTTGTCATTTTTTTATAATATTTTGAGAAAAAGTGAATGCTCATTATTTGATTACTTACAGCAGCAACATTAACAAAATCATTTTCTCCAAGTGTATCAATCAAAGTCTTCACAGCCCACTTCATGATTGTGAATGTTTGCCCATGAACACTTCCACTCCTAAAAGAGAAGGAAAATAAGGGTCAGTTTTGACTCTCTGACTATGAACCTTCAAGTTTATGACCAATCTGAGTTCTTATGGTTTTTGAAAATCTTACATAAAACTCAGTACATGGAAACCATATGTCAAAAATCTGTCATTAAATACTTATATGCAACTCACATCAGAAAATCATAAACCTTGTATCATTTATCAAAATCTTCATGAAAGAGTAATTTCTCCTTTATACATTATTGGCATTTCCCATCTTAGTGAGGTAGTATGAAGAACAGATGACAAAGCCTTCATGGAAAATTCCTCACTTGGCTCCTTCATTCGTTCCTTCTTTCAAAAAGTAATAATAATGAAAGGAGGGATCCCATTTCATCGTTCCTGCCCATCTAAGTTGGCTCGTACAACATGAACGAGGTATGTTGGAAGCATTCTTTCTCCCCTATCTTTAGTGTAAGAGAAGCAGTATGTTAAACAAAAGGTTGGTAATTAAGCCTCCACTACAGGAAGAAAACATTTATGTCTCCTTCTACTAGTGAGAAGTACACAGTTTTTGCTTTGCTTCTTTTCCTCTTCTCTGAACCTTAGTCATTTAGTGAAATGTGCTTGACTTGAACCTTGTCTATCTTTTTAACACCAATTTCTTTTTTACAATACTCAGTATCCTAACCCTGGTTTAGTGAAGATGCACTTGATTCAACCCATAAAGGCCATGCCAAATGTATCTTCACTAAACCAAGGCCTTTGAAGTGACCCTAACCTGATTATTCCAGACCCTTGCTTTTTCCAAAGATCAGCACCCTGCCCCTCATTAGTGAGTTAGGATGCTTTTGACTAGACCCATAAGTCAGGTCAAATGCATTTCCAAAAGCCTTTATGGTAATAATCCCAAATCATATGCAGGTGCTTGGTATGGCCCAATCCCACAAACCATTTGGTCCTCTTTTCTCGCCCAAACTTTAAGGAATCAATAGCTATTTTACTGAAGAGACATGTAGTGATGCAAGGTGTTACAATGCCATTTAGCAATAAGAAATATCAACAAGGCTGTTACCCAGAGAATATTGTAGTAGGACAATGTTGGTAGACACTCCACATGGGTTTCCACTTAACTAAGCCGTGTATACAAAATGAGATTGTGAGTGCTTCAGCAGATAAGGATACAAACATCATTATTTCATACAGAAGACCATGAAGAATGATTCTGGTTATAATATAAGTAGAAAACTCAGTTTTGAAGCTCAAAAAGGTAACAGAGAGGGATGATCACTTTCTGGGGTCATTGGAAAGACAGCTTCAAGACAATTCAAAGACCTCAGCATTATGCTAAGATTGAATTTCTATGGGGTGGTTTGTTTATATGGCTGGGGTTGTTTAAATGACTCATAATTCGATTTTCAACACTTTAAATTTTGCAAAAAATCCACCCTCTGTGGGAGACATTTCATAAAGGTACCATCTTGAAAAGGCTAAGGGTTAGTGGGGTCAAGGGCGTGGTGCAAATAAGTATACAGCGAATATGGTCTTTGATTTGACCCACATGGGCCAGATCAAAGGCCAGTTATGTCAGGGGTCTATTAGAGATGAAGAAAGAGTAATTTTGGCATAGCGAAAACAGCCATTTATCTAGTGAGGATAGGTTTGAACTGACCAATTTCATTTTATAACATATTTCTTTTTCTTTTCAATAATCAGTACAGGTGCATTTGCCTGACCCTTAATTGCATCCTCATCAAACCAAGGCCTTTGATATGACCCTCATCCTGAATATCTAATGATATGCTTGACATGACACATGTTTCACTATCTATATTTTCATTTTTTCCAATTATCAGCACGCTAATCCACATTCAGTGAATAAGTATTTGGTATGACCCTTATGAGTCCAGTCTGGCACACCTTAAAAAAAAAAGGTCTTTCACATGACTGATAAGGCTAGAGGCCTCATGGGTGTACTAAGGATAAGGGCTTAGCTATGATGGCCTCTGACAGAACCAATAAGGGTTAGGTTGAAAGCCAAAGGTGTGGAGAGTGCAGTAAAGATGATAATGTGAAGATAGCCTATGACATGACATGAAGGGGCGAGGTCAAGGCTAACTTCCCTAAAGGGTAAGGTAGGTACTTGAGGGTGCAGTGAAATTATGTATGTGGTGAAGATCACCTCTAACCAAGACACACAAGGGTCAAGTCCCAATGCCAATCATTTTGAGGATGCAGTGAAATTAAAAGTGAAGATGTAGTGAAGCTGACCTTTGACCTGACTCAGACATGCCTAATCAAAATCAAGTGATACTATATTGAAGACAGCCTTAGAAATGATGCTTATATATCAGGTCAAAGGCCAATGGCATCAAGGGTGTCATGATGATGAGGATGTAGCAAAGATTATTGTGTACTGCGGATGAAGGTAAAATGATGAATATAAAGATGAGGTTTTCATGAAGATGGCTATATGTCACATCAAAGGTCTGTGATGCTGAGTGTGTAGTGAAGATAGGAATAAAGTGAAAATGAGGTATCATGACAATGGCCTTTGACCAAACCAATAAGAGTCCATTCAAAGGCCAGTGGTTTCAAGGGCGTAATGATGATAAGGGTGTAGTGAAGTTGAGATGTAGTTAAGATAGCCTAAAGGCTAGAGTGTAGTGACCTGACCCACAAGGGACTGGTCAAAGACCAGTGGTAGCAAAATTGTGATGAGACATATTTGTTGTGGGTGAAGTGACTATGCGTTTGTTGAGGGAGAGGTAAGGATGCATTTGTTGTGAGTTAACTGAATTTTGGTTTATCCAAAGTATGGTGATGGTGAGTTTGCCAAGGATGAAGAGAGATGATTTTTTTGAGGATAAGGTTAATCTAGAGTTATCAAGGATATACTGAAGATGGATTGGTAGTGTCTTCAAAGTGAGCAATTGTGAGCATTGGTTTTATTTTCATTTTCATCTCAAGCAATTAACAAAGATATATGGGATGACTCATAAGGGCTTTGTCATATGTATCTTCAAGAAAAGCCTTTGATTTGGGGGGGTGCAGTGAAGATAAGGTTATAGTGAAGATGGACTCTGACCTAAGTAGACTGTTCAAAAGAAAAGACAGTAAAAAGAAACTGAGCAAATATAATGTTTTATTACTAAAGAGGGAGACATAATAAACAGAACCACCTACCTATCCATCAGTATAATCATGTCCTTTGGTGATACAGAACCTTGAACATACCATGGCCGTAGTCTGGCGTCGTACAAATCAATGAGGTTAGGAGGAACATACCAACTGGAGAAAAAGAGCATGGATGATCTCATAAAGTTATATGAAGAAGTATGAGTCTGTTCTTACATGTAGGTTAACATTATACAACTAGCATGGAAATTATATACACCTATTCCTCACTTTATGCAGGGGTTATGTTCTGTGAAAACCACACACAAAGACAAATTGTGTATAGTGAAACAATAAACATACAAAGAAAAATGGGAAGTGTGCAACAGTGTGAGATATATTTTCCCAACTGCATTTTAACAAGAAGGTTACTATGGCTGCTTTTTTTTTTCTTTATTTCATGCTCTATGCATAACAAGAGCATTTTCAGGCTTGGAAAAACTCTAAATTCCTCTATCTCCAATTCAGCTTTAATCAGTGCAAGCATGTTATCCACAAGGCAAAGCATTCTTTTATCTAAAGGAATTGCGATAACCTCTCCTTGATATCCACTAATCAGTCTTTTTGGCGTTTAGCTAATGGCATCTCTAACAACTTCTGTTGCTCTATCTATCCTTCACTTTTCCATTCTGACGGTACTATAGCTGTCTCTCCTGTAGACAGAGCAACTCTCTTTAGTTCCCGTTGCTCCTCCAACTCCATCTTGGATGACTCATTCCTTCGCCCCCTGATGCTCCTTTTACCAGTCCTATGCTCCTTCCCATAATCTCTTTTCGGACAGTCCAAACAGCACTTCTTTCTCTGGACACAAGCAAGGCTTATGGTCCTGATGGCGCCCATCCTGTGTACTGAAAGAGAGTGCCTCTGAACTTGCACCTGTGCTTGCTCATCTGTTCTGTTTCTGTTTAAAAACAAAACTTTTCCTTCTTGGAAGCATGCACTGATACATCCTATCCTTAAAAAGGGTTACCGTTCTGATCTCTCAAACTATTGTCCTATTGCTTTGACATCTACCATTTCCAAGTCTTTGAATCACTCCTCAACTCCCATGCCCTTAAACAACTCGAAAATCACAGTCTTCTTTCTGATCGCCAGTATAGCTTCCATAAAGTGAGATCCACTATTGATATTCTTTCCTATCTCACTAATGTCCAAGAAATTTTGGGGAGTCATATAGTTGCCCGTGACATATCCAAAGCTTTTGACAGGGTGTGTCACTAGGGTCTCATCTCTAAGCTCCCTTCCTTTGGCTTTCCTCCCTCACTTTGCTCATTCATATCAAGATTCCTCTCTGGCCGATGTATCTCTGTGGTTGCTGATGGATCACCCTCCCCTTTTTCTCCATCAACAGTGGTGTCCCTCAAGGTTCTGTCCTGTTCCCTACACTTTTTCTCCATTGTTTCAGTGATTTCATCTCCTCCACAAATAATTCACAGCACTCATATGCTGACAACTCAACACTGCATTCATCCACATCCTTCAATTCTGTTCCCTCTTCTCTCACGTAATCTGCACCTCATCTTGACACAGCTTCCTCAATAAACTCAGACTTGGACAAGATATCTCAGTTGGGTAGGTAAAATCATGTTATGTTTAATGCCTTCAAGACCCAGTTTCTACCCATCTCTCTACTGAAAACTCCTCACAATTCTTGTGCCTCCTTTGATGGTTCTGTAATTCCACCTCTTGACTTAATGAACATACTTGGTATTACTGTAAAATCCACTCTTTCTTGGAAACACATATTACAGGAATAGTTAAGTCTGCCTCTGAGAAACTGGGTGTCCTGTTTAGATGTTGATACCTCTTTTCTTTTGAACAGCTACTTCGTTTATACAAAGGATTGATTTGTCCTTGTATGGAGTACTGCTTTCACATCTGGGGTTGTTCTAGCTGTGCATCATTACTTGACAGAGTTGAGTCGAAAGCGGTCCAACTTATAAACTACCTTAGGCTAACTTCCAAACTTGAACCTCTTGCCTTGCGCCACAATGCCGGTTCACTTTCCCTCTTCTGTAGGTATTACTTTGGTTTTTGCTCCTGAGAGCTGGGTGCTTGTGTGCCCCCACCACTAGCTAAACCACACAATACTCAGCAAGCTACTGTTCCACATGGTTACTGTGAGGCCATTGGCAACTCAAGGGTGAGATATTTTGACATCTGCCTCTTTCCCTACGCATCGAAGCTTTGGAACTCTTTACCGTCATTCCCCAATAACTATGACCTGGAACATTTTAAAAGACAGGTTTTTCACTTTCTCCATCATTCGTAAGTACTCCCCCTTGCCTGTTCTTTTTCCATTTTATAATTCTCTCATCTGAATTAAGGCCCGGCCTTAATGTGGACTTTTGTCTGCGACTGGAGCCTTCGACATAAAAAGAAAGTGGATTCTTAACCCTTGTGGTTACCTTGGCAGACAGTTAAGTACAGTAGGCCACAGCACTCTGAATTTTCTCTGCATATTTCTATATGTTGCAGATAGTAGATTCACCAGGTTGTAAGCACTCCCAAGTGCTGATGCTCCCTCACCAGCATTAGTGCATCACAAGATTTCTAACTTTGTTCTAAGTTCAAAGATGTTCTCTTCCATTTAACTGCTGGTTCTGGGATACGAGACATTGCTGGACATTTGGATGCCATATCAACAAACACAAATGCAACAGGATGCAGGTAAATCACTAAAGCAGATAAAACCAAACTGTATATATAGTACAGATCTGCAACAAACGGCGGTAATGTGAGACTGACCCGCTGGCAAGAACTTGGTGAGCTCCACTCAGAACCCACGCTTACTCCATCCACCAACATTCACTGAAGTTTTGGCGCACTTTCTACCGCACACACCCACACAATAGTGAACTTTGAGTGCATAAAAAGAGGGACTGGCCAAAGTAGGTTCCTCACAGAACAGTGAAACTGCATATAATGATCCAGCATAAAGGAAGGGAAGGGTATATCTTCAATTGTATGCTTTGGTGTTTATGGATACTGATATTTGTCCAGATTGAAAATATTCATGTGATGTGAAACTAAAACAATGACAGATGTTAAAAGTATGACTTCCCAACAGTTGGAGACTTTCTTTAATATAGTTACTTAAAGTTATTTTTGTGTGGTACTCTGAGGTTTCAGAAGGTTCCCCACATAACTAAAAAAGCTGAAGGTTAGTTGATTCTCCAGTTAAAAATGCAAAATCATTACAATGGTCTTTTAACATACTGTCATTATAATATTCTTTTCTGAAAGTGATATCATAGATACGTTAAAATAGAAAAAACAAAAGAAAAAGACAATATTCTTGTTTTAATTCCATGACTGACTTTATCTGCATCTTCATACATGCAAAAATTCTGTGTATTTGTCTTCTATTTTTAATCTCTTCTACTGCATGATAAACAGCCTTGAAAGAACCTAATGGTCTGTTGCTGTTTGTATTCCTTTATATCAAAGCTTCTGACTTAACTGTAAGTCTCCTGTGAACTACACTAGTTCTTTTAAAATATAATTCCAACAGATTTGCAAAGAGATGTAGCAATCCTTCAGTAATAAACATCCAGTATATGAATTAACATTTTCCATCAATCTGATTATATAGTGTCTATCTAAATACTGTTGGATGAATATCCTGATTTCAAGGCTTTAGGTACTGGCACAGTCTTTCCTATTTTGATTACCTAATATTTTGGTATTAGATACTAACCTGGTTGCTTGATAAACTCGCATAAAGCCAGTCTGTGCTCCAAAGTACTGCCAAGACAGAGTTGGATCACTTGCAAAATTCTCCTGGAAAACTCGGTCAACTGTAGACGACCACTGGAGAACATTCAAAATTTCTGGATCTGGTTGAAAATTTAAACTACAATAAAGAGATTGTAATAAATATATCTAGTCTTTCTTTGAAATAGTACTGTTACTGTTCAAGGCATGTGAATATATCTGGGAGATGAGATATGGTAAAACGCTAATATATATTAGGTAAGAAATTCCAAGTGTTAACTTTGATTATCATTCAACAGAAATGAAACCTGAACTGACCTGAATCTTTTGAGCTTCAAAAAGCTTTTTGATAATTCCACAAAACTATTGTGACATTAAAGGTTAGAGTTTTAATTAGAATCAATTCATACATGATGAGACTTCAGCTGTTTCTCATGGTAGCATAAAGTTTTGTGCAACTCAACAGCAAAATGCAGGCAAGTATGAAGCACTGTGAATCAGTCTCTGTTTACTATTATGCAAGATTAGTGAAAGGTAATTGACAAGTTAGTTTTAGTATAATTTGAACAAACTGAAAATTCCCATAAATGAACCATTAAGTAAGCAACTGCACACATCAAAATATAAGCATTGCTTTTGAGATACGGGTTATGCCTGAGTAACAATGATGTCACACTGTGATTTTACTTGTAGCACAGCTTGATATCCTTTTCTGCCTTACATAAAACAATAATTGTTACACCTAAGCTGTTTTCAAGAGTCTCAGTGCATAGAGCATTTCTTAAAACTGAAAACATATAATCTATGACATTTTCTGCAGGCTGATACCATAAGGAATGCTATATGAACTTATCTCAGTTCACATATCCATCAGGGTGTTAAAAAGAAGGGGCATGAATGGAAACCAACTCATCTGGTGTTCTTTATCTCCTACAAGACCACTGTAGATATCAAAGAAACAGGACACTTGGATCTGTACTTGAGAGAGAGAGAGAGAGAGAGACAGAGAGTGAGAGAGAAAGAGAGAGAGAGAGAGAGAGAGAGAGAGAGAGAGAGAGAGAGAGAGAGAGAGAGAGAGAGAGAGA
>JAUUDW010640501.1:0-10941 GCA_032361385.1 Panulirus guttatus
TTTGGGTCAGGGTGGTATGCAAAGTGAGAGAGTTAAGAAGAGTGGTTTGACAGAGAAAGAGAAGAGGTGGAGAAAGCGCTATGAAGGATGACAAGTGGCAAGGCAGCTGGTGTGGATGGTACTGGTAATGAATATCAAGAAAGGGGGTGACTGTTGTTGATTGACTAGTTAGGATTTTCAGTGTATGTATGGATCATGGTAAAGTGCCTGAGGATTGGTGAAATGCATGTATAGTGCTGTTGTATAAAGGTAAGGGGGATAAAGGTAAGTATAAGTCTGTTGAGTGTACCTGGTAAGTTGTATCCGAGGGTAGTGATTGTGACAGTGAAAGCATGCAGAGAGCATTAGATTAGGATGGAGCAGTGTTGTTTTC
Organism: Panulirus guttatus; assembly: GCA_032361385.1. NCBI lineage: Eukaryota > Metazoa > Arthropoda > Malacostraca > Decapoda > Palinuridae > Panulirus > Panulirus guttatus. The sequence goes on from JAUUDW010640501.1 coordinate 374, forward strand.
AGAAGTGGGAGAGGATGTGTGGGTCAGGTGCTTGCACTAAACAATGGGTGTGAGAAATACCCAGAGAAACACATGGATTTGTAAATGGCATTCAAGGCTCTGGGGAAAGCATTTGATAGGGTTGATTGAGATGCCTTGTAGAAGGTCTTAGAAATACACAGTGTGGGACGAAAGCTGCTAGAAACAGTGAGAAGTTTTTGTCAAGGGTATAAAGCATATGTACGAGTAGAAGGAGAGGAGAGTGAATAGTCCCAAGTGAAGGTTGGTCTGCAGTAGGGGTGTGTCATGTCACAATGGATGTTTAAATTGTTTATGGATGGGGTGATGAGGGAGGTAAATGAAAGAGTCTTAGAGAAAGGGGCGAGTATGCAGTCTGTTGGGGGTGAGAAGGCCTAGGAAGTGAGCCAGTTGTTGTATGTTGATGATACAGCACTGGTGGCAAATTAGAGTGTGAAAGTGCAGAAGATTGTGACTGAGTTTGGAAGTGTGTGAAAGGAGAAAGTTGAGAGTACATGTGAATAAAAGCAAGGTTATTGGGTTTATCAGAGTTGATAGACAGATCAGTCAGTGTGTGAGTTTGAACAGTGAAAAGTTGGAGAAAGTGATGTGTTTTCGATAGCTGGGAGTGGACATGGCAGCAAATGCAACCATGGAAGTGGAAGTGAGTCAAGGGACTGAAGATTGTGGGAGCACTGAAAAATATGTGAAAAGAGATATTATCTGGGAGGGCGAAAATTATCATATGGATGTGAGGTATGGGCTACAGATTAGACTGTAGAGAGGAGAGTGAGTGTGCTGGAACTGAAATGTTTGAGGACAATATGAGGTGTGAGGTGATTTGATCGAGTAAGTAATGAAAGGGTAAGAGAGATGTGTGGTTTTAAAAAAGAGTGTGGTTGAGTGAGCTGAAATGGTTTGAACATTTGGAGAGAATGAGTGAGAAAAGGTCGAAAATGGTTGACATATGTGTCATGAGTGGAGAGAAAAAGGAGAATGGGGAGACCAAAATGGAGATGGAAGAATGGAGTGAAAAAAAATTTGAGTAATCGGGGCCTGAACATGCAGGAGGATGAAAGGCGTACACAAGATAGAGTGAATTGGAACAACGTGGTATACGGGGGTCAACATACTGTCAATAGACTGAACCATGGCATATGAAATACCTGGAATAAATCATGAAAAGCTTTGTGTGGCCTGGTTTTGGATAGGGTGCTGTGGCTTAGGTGCATTACAAACGACAGCCAGAGAATGGATGTGAGCAGATGTAGCCTTTCCTCATCTGTTCTTGGCTCTATCTCGCTACTATGAGAAATGGCAATCAAGTATTAAGGAAAAAGAAAAGATGAGAAGAGCACTCATGCAGCTCATCCAAGCTCTCTTCTGTCCACTCAACACCCTTCAACATCAGCGCAGATGAAGTTATACTAATCTTTTTGGGTATTCCCTTCAGTCATGTAAGACACATTCTGCTTGGATTCTTTTTTTCGGTTCAAGGGTTAATGACTCTGGCAGTTGATAAGTCTGAAGCTCAACCAGCAATCTTTCCCTACTCCACAGTCTCTCTAGTTTCTAGGTACATTCCATATGCCCCATCGCAGTGAGCTTTGTATTGATTTTCATACCTCTTCAAATCAAATTTGTGTTAACACTCACTCTAACCACCCAATTTACCCCCATCTTGCTTCTCCTACTTCTCTAGAAACCAGTACCTCCAAGAAGCATTCTTTCCACCTCTTACAAACACTTCGGCTTCCGCAGCACTCTAGCATGCCCAACATTTCTATTTATTCTCAGCCTTATAATACCAATCTAGTACATCTCCTCATCTGCATTATGATAAGCTTTCAGTTCTAACCATATCTTCATGCACCATAATACTGCTATACTTTATCAAAAACTAAAGTGTTATTTTTCTGTTTTAAATCTATTCATTATCTTTTATCTCCAATCCCTTTATAATGCAACAGAGCTTCATTATGCTGTATATAATTTACTTTAAACCACCCCTTTTCACTTCCTCTTTCCAGCATGCACTTCCTCTCAGTAATCAGGATGAGAAAGAGCAATCATCTTGCTGCAAATAAGCTGCAAGAATCTGCGATTCAGAGGGACCTGGGAGTCGACACTATCCCTAAACTGTTGCTGGAGTCCCACCTTAGCAGGATAGTAAGGAGACAAACTGCCCACACACAAAAATTAGAAATGCAAATACGTTCATGGACAAGAATATGTTCAGAAAGCATTCATATTCTATATCAGTTCAAAACTAAAATTTGATCCTAAGTATGGTCAGTGCACTTAAAGAAAGAAACAAACAAAAAACTAAAAGAAGGTCCATTGGAGGGCAACAAGGATGGTATCAAAATTAAGAAAGCCGTTTTACAGGGAATGATTAGAATTTAAATCTGTATACCATCAGAGAGAGACTCATAAGGGTGGCCTGGCCTGATCACACTAAGTTTTCGAATCTGTTTGATGATATAGACAGTGGGGTTGTGCTTTGAAAAATGTAATGATGGAACAACTATAGGACATAACATAAAATTAAGCAAGAAACTCATTAAGAAATATGTAAAGAAGTACTTTTATAGTAAAAGACTAGTAAATGAATGGAATGAACTGAGCAATGAAATTGTAAATGTGGACACCGTATAAAAGTTTAAAAAGTTGTGTGACTAAAAGTTCAAGAGAAAGGGCTCTGTAAGTTGAGAATTTCCTCCCCATGCAATGGAAGTAGATAATCTTCTTGAGTGCAGAATCAATACCAGAAAAAGAAAGCTGTTGAACTACCAGTTTTTTCTATCCATCCATTCATTTATACATCTGATGCCTATTCCTTCCAAGAACTCCTTCAAGGGGGTGAACACAGCAAAATAGTTTCCATAAATGGTGAACTGCAGTGCTGTTTCTTGCACTTTAGTGCCTTCCCCTTAACATGCCACTGGCAAAGGGCAACCCTTGTGCTGCATTTTCAGAGACTCCAATCTAATGTTCCTACTGACTACTTCTACCTAATGTTTCTGCCTAATATTCCAACCTATCACTTCTACCTAATGCTCATGCCTAAAGTTCCAACCTACTACAGCTGTCTATTGCTCCCAAGACTCTGTTAAAAGGCTGAGCTAGTGCACAATGTTCACTGCAAGAAAATCTAGAGTTACGAAGAATGAGTTGTGTGAGGTAAGTGTTGTCAAGTATTATGTGTAACAGAGATCTTGTAAGTTTGTAGACAGAATGCCTTCAGTCCACATGTGGGTGAGGCAGAAAATAAAATCAGCAACCTGGGTCAGAGGAGTGCAATATGACAACCACTGATGTGCTGGCTCACTATTTGTTTTTTACTTCTGTTATTAGCCTTCAATAGTTCTAATCACACTGTACCACTATGTTCATCAGTGTCATTTAATTCAAGTCCATCAGCATTGTCTAGAGCCATCCTTTTCTCAAAGGTGACAAAATCTTACTTTGCAAATAATGGGTAGGACTGTGGGCCGTGTCGAAGTAGGTTGTTGAAGACTGTCCATGTGGTATAACCAGACCCAAGGGTGATGGTAATGAGCCCAACTGCACAAGCGCACACCCACCATGCTCCTCCACCACTTATGCACACACAGACAGGGCACCAAACCACACATGACCCTGCTGCCCAAATTGCCCCACAAGCCCGTCTGTTAGTGGGTAAAATGCAAGTTAATGGTTAAAAGAGCTATCATGCATACATGGAGGAAGGTAGCCAACCTTTACTTGTCATTAGTATCAAACTTCTTTTAATACTTACATGCAGCCATAATCATCTATAAAAGCACCAGTAAATGGCAGAGAGCATCCACTCACAGAAAGTATCAAAGGTACCAGTTTAATAATGACATGATAAACAACTGATGTGAGTCTTAGTACCAATGACTGATACCTTTTTACAAAAATTAAAAAGATAAGGAAATAAAAGTATAATTTGCTGTCTTGCTGTAGTTATGACATATGAGAGTTCTTTAAATCATTATTGAAAATGTCTGGCAATTAAGTAACTATGACATGGGAATCAAGTACATGATATAAATGCTTGCATGTAAGGCTAATAGTATCTTTTATCCCATAATCTATATATCACTTTGATAGTCATCACAGATATTTTCATTGAAAAATATATAAAATTTCCAGACTTTAGGTATCAGTGTAGAAACAATAATTCATGGATGAAGAAATCTGTATGGAGCTATAACTGTACTTCAAAAAGGACATCTTCTTTCAAGCCATCTTCAATAATATCATTCATAATCAGATGACATCTTTTTATTACAGTTTCAAAAAAAGTCTGTCTTATGACTTACGTAGCTTCCCTCAGTCTTGAAAAAAACATTTCGTTTAGGTGTGACCACTTTATGCCCATCTACTTTAGTTTTTATTATTCTCCTTATAACAGTAATTCAGCTAATGCTAAGAGAAAATATGAAAAAGCAATACGACATACAACTCAAGTGAGTAATTACCCCTTCTGCAAAAGTAAATATATTAAGCAAAAATGTACTGTTATTCTGTACCATGAAAGCTATATTAGACCAAACTGCTTTCCCTGCCTTAGCGAGGTAGGACCAGGAACAAATAAACTATTCCCTCACCTGCAAATATCCACTCTCTAACCATCGTGAATAAAATACAAGAACCATGAGGAGCAACTTGAACAAAGGGAATTATAACTAAAATGTAAGTTCAGAGGCATGAAAACTTATTCTCTCCAGGGTTGTGTCCCAGGAACTATAGGTGATATCTCAAGATTTCTGGGGTTCTGAAACCTCTTAACTCCTATCTTACTGGTTAGGCTAATGTCTTGCACTCCTTAGTTAACCACCTGATAGGGTGTGAACTGCATGGTTCAGCCCAGGTCTCCCACTTGACTAATCAACAGCCTTAGTCATTGGTGAAGATGCATATCACTATTCTCTGAAAACAGACATCAAACCTCATGTGGTCACTACTGGTTTAATTAGAAAAAAGGTTTTCCAAAAGGGAGAGGTGGTAAGGGCAAGAAACACAACAAGGAAAATTAATGAGGGCCATCTCCTTGCAGAGAAAGAAATTTTTATAATCTACAAGTTACATTCTCTATAGAGCTAGTTTGCCATACAAGCCATGATAGCACACTAACACTAACGACAAGGGTTACAGTAAAACTTCATAAAGAGGCTAAATATAGCAAAAACATGACCTTGAGAGTCACAGTGGCTCCCTTAAGTCCTTTCGCCCTGATGATGCAAACCCCTAGACCAAACCTGATCAACTTTCAACACCTTCAGAAGGTATCACTGATATACATATATGAGAAAAGAGAAAGACTTCCCTTAAAATCTCCACTAAAGGAAGGTTTCTCATAAAGGCCAACAATGGAGGCCACCTTCCTGAACTCAATGCTTCTGAAAAAGGCAATGTGGGTGTTGGTTCACAAAAAAAGTCTCTTGGTTCAAGCAGTGATGTTCTTTACTGACAGAGGTTCGATTCCTAGACACTAAAAGATGTTTCCCAGGAAGTGTAGGTGATCAACATGTATCAACCAATTTTCAATGGACATTAGGAACAATTGGTAAGTACAAATAATGTGCTTAGCACCATGTGTTATCAAAGGGGATTTTTAGGATGAACTGCTAGGAACACATGGCCTGAGAGAAACTCTAAAAAAAAACCTTATACGCTTACAGAATGCAAAAAAAGACAAATATACCTTGAATGCACAGAATGAGAACACTTGAGTAAATCCTGAAAGATTTTCCCTAGAAACTCCACCAAATGGGTGTCCCATTGGCATGTACTATGGAATCACTAGCATCACTATTTCACAACAAGGCTAGAGAGGAACTTTAAAACAAATGGATTCCAAACTCAGAAGAAAGAGAATCTTCAAAGTAAGTATGGAGGAAATTCCAAATAAACTAAAAAAGGTTTTGAGCAGATAAACGACAATTAAGGAGATGACCATAAGAGCTCTCATAACTCAAACTATGCAGTTTCTGAGAACTTTCAGCTCTAAATTCCATAATCCAGAGCTTCAACACAAGCTCCAGAACCATTGTAAACGGGGTCTACAAACTTTGTTACATCGGCTAAGGAGAAATAAAATGCCAAAGAGACTTCTAAATCCAGGTTGTCTCCCACTTTGGGGTCCATAAGCCACTAAATCTAGTTAGCTGGGGAAAGTTTTCCCTAGTGAATAACTCTGGGAGAGAGAAATTGGTTAATATTTTCAGTTAATGATCACAACATCTGTGAAACTGTTAACTCAAACCTCAGAGAAACAAAGGTTAGCAGGCTAGTTTTTAACTTGTGGTAAAAGAGACCCACCAAAAGAGTCAGCAGTAGTGAAAGGAGCCTGTAAGAATTTCATTGCTGGGCATAAATGGATCAATCTAGACCCTGTAAATATATCATTACTGGCCATCACAGAATCAATCTTGATCTTTTGTGGGGGGGGGGAGAGAGAGAGAGAGAGAGAGATGAAATTTCATTCCACTGGGAACTATATCATCCTTGAGGATTAGAATCTCACACCAAGGAATCATACTATTCTGGAAGATGAAAGATCATAAACCCAGAGCTCCCTAATGTTAACATGCAAGGAGTTTTACTAATACCCTGATAAGTACGCAGGATAAGCTGTGAGCTACGAACATCACTATATCTTGAAAATATTAAAAATATCTGATTGAAAAGGAATTAATCCAGAAAAAGCAGTGGAGAAATGAGAATTCTGGCTCAAATGCTTGCAATCTAGGGAAAATGCATCCGTTGTGTTAAAACCTGAACCCAAGAGGATATCTGCCCAGAACTGCAATCTTTTCAGAAACTTAACAAAGGTGTTTTTTCTTTTTTAACTATAAGAGGCGGTATACAAGAGCCTCTGTTCACCATGCATTAGACAGCCATCGTAAAATTCACCACAGAAAAATATCATACAGAGTCCTTAGGATATTCTGGGAGAACCATGAAACCAAAGATTCTTTATGTTAATGTGACAAGATTTCTGTATATGTATTCAATAGCCCGCAGATACATGAATTTGAAAAGAGGGAGAGCCACTACTTAGATATGAAACATTCATCCAAACTCTCAGATAAAGTGCAGAACTCCAAAGCATAAGGTCAAGGGATTCTTCATGTTGATCCACAAATATGGGTTTTGGGATTCCTCTCATTGATCCACAAATTTGGAGACTGAGGAACCCTTGAGGAAAGGTTTACAGACAATCTCCATGTGCTGCAGTAGGGAAAGGAGATTACACAGACTTTATTTTCTAATATAGCCTTGCCAGCCATTGTGCAAGGCTACCAACTTAAACTTGCCTAGAATCTGTACCTAGGTGATGTTGTGGCACCAAAACTAGGTAATGTTGTACCACCAAAGTCCGAGACCATAAGGCAAATACAGCATGTGTTATTGTGAACTTTGTCCTCTGGGATATAAAAAATGCTAAATCAAGCGTACTACTCTACTCCAAACCACTTAAGATTTGGTTGGGAACTAAGAATTTTGCCCTGGATGATGATAAACCTACATTCTGATGAGTCTCCATCAACTGAATCCCTTTGGAAGGTGACATCATCAACAAAATGTCAATGGAAACCAAAATTATCACTTGGGAACGTTTTGGAGTATGGTACAGATACCCTGGAAAAAACTCATGGGGCTATGCAAAACTGTAGGCATCACTCTGAACTGCCAGGCCTGCACACTAATTTTGAATGCCAAAACCATCATTAACTGTGTATTATTAGATGATATCAACAGACATCCTTCAAATCTATGAGGACTATCCAGCAGTATCTGTACTTTAAAAAGGCAGTCCTGTCTGTATGTCCCATTTGCAGACATGCCACAGAAGTTCCTTGATGCACACCAACTAAACTCCAGACATAGTTGCCAATAATCTATCCATTTCCTTGCAAGACAGATTTTATAGGCTGCAGGGAGATATATTCTAGAGAGAATATCTTGTTGTTGTGCAGAAAGACAGTGCTGGTAATGTAAGAGGCATAAGGCAGCAAAATGGCATGGATGAATGATTATACCTCTAAACAATATCATTCTGCCATTCAGAGTGTGGTGGCCAAGGAGGCAGTGGTGGTATTGAGGAAGTGTCTCGTGGTCAGATGGTGAGGAAGTGGTGATGGTAGGAGAGGGTGTGGTGGCCAGGGAGGGATGAAGTGATGGTGGTGGCAAGGGAGTATGTGGTGGTGAAAAGAGGGAGTGGTGGCAAGGGTGGGGGTGCATGGTGGTGAAGGATGGTGTGGTACCCCTCCACAGGAGCAAGCAGGCAAGGGCCTGGAGGACCTGAATCTGCTAGTAACCATAAGGACTGGTGGACTCTTTTATAAAAGGGATGGTGTGGTAGCCCTCCACAGCAGCGAAAAGACAAGGGCATGGAGGGCCTGAATCAGCTAGTAACCATAGGGACTGGTGGATTCTCTATAAAGTGGACATCTTGAATTACAGTTAAAATTTGGGTGCAGAGAAAAGACAAAGCTAAAATATATTCTCTGTGTGAATCTCTAATTTGGACAGGGTATGCTGCAAGGTCTATGATGTCCTCACCCAATATCTCTACCATATATACTTGTAATGGCAGAGTTGGGGTTCACCAGAAGTTCCTCACAACAAGGTGATCATCACTCCATCAACTGAAGTGGAGTGAATGAACTGTTTGTAAAGGATGCTAAGGGGTTCCTTCTTATTCTGAGAGCATAAAGTTTGCGTTGCCTTTGTGTTCATGTTATTGGTGTGAAGAATGCGTCATGTGTGTATCGTATGTAATGCCTAGAATGGTTAGTGTTTTGTTCAATGGGAGTGGATGTCCATTCAAGTGACTGGAGGGTGTGAGTGGGTTAAAAGAGTGATAGAAGACTTCTGTATAAATACATATACAGTACGAACATGGTACCCAACCTCATATGAATCTAATCATGGTGACAGTCTGATAATGCTGTTTTCATATTTCAGATATACATGGAATTTATCAATTATCCAGTCTATATACATACATACACAAACACACACACACACACATATACGCACACGCACACGTACACATGATGGCGCCAGTCGGACCGATCTGTTGAGGATGCCTGGGCCGATTACCATGGTAACGCGTGCGTAGTGGTTACCATGACAACAGCACGCTGGGCCGGCCCAGGGCGGGAAGGCCTCAAAGAAAGTGTCAGGCGTTACAGGAGTGACAGGTGGGCCGACGCCCCGCCCCGCCCCGCCTGGTTGGAGCTGAAGGAGGCTTTCCACCTGCTTCAGCCGTAGCCTCGGGTCAGGTCAGACAGACCAGGGTCTCCGGTCTGGAGGAGGGCAGACCCGTGCACGCCGGAGCCAGGTACACAGGCGCCAGCAGCTCTCCTTCACAGACAAACAAGGTGATGGAACACATACTTGGACTTCCGCAAAATGTCTCGCCCAACACGTTTGACGTCTGCCGTACTGGGTGACGCCACCAGACCGTTGAACCTGCCTCGGGAGCAGCCACGTGCGGTGCACGGGTCGCTTGCCACCACAGGGTCACTGACACGTGGCAAGCGTTGTGTATTTAACAAGATGTGGGTTTCATAACATCGCTTGGCCTCGCACGATGTTTTGGAAGGTGGTCCAACTTCACCACACGGTTATGTTTGGTGAGGGCTGTTGCACGACTCCCTCCCCCCCTCCACACACACACACACACACACACACACACACACATACACACACACACATACACACACACACTTACACACCAGACGTCTCCGGTAACCACCACACACTCACCCGAACACACTTGCTCACCCAAACACATTAGAGCTCCCCGCTCCCCTGTACGCACTTGAGAGCTCTGGCCACTCCCATACACGAGTTCAGTTCACCCCGTTCTTCTGTGTCGCTAGTCATGATGTATCCTTAAGCACAACAACGTCATGGAATTCATTTGATTCCCAGTGTATTTGTGTCAGAGTCTCTGAGCCGGAGATTATAGCACAGGACACACAGCCGTACGGTTGACACGTGAGCCTCGTATTGTTGTAGGTCAGGACTGTTGAGCGTTACATGGGGTGAATGGCCCACCCCCACCCCCCCAAAGTGTGTACGGTGGATATGATATGTTGTCAGGTTGCTGACGATTTGCTGGCTAGAACTTTTCGTTTTGTATGTATTGCCTTATGTGACTTTATGGAGGTAATCTTTTAGAGCTGTGATTTTTTTTAAAGTTGATAGTTTAGCTTTTATTTAAATGTGTTTGAAGACTGGTAATGGCATTGTGTTTGAAGACTGGTAATTGGATTGTATGAGATACTGAGGGTGACTGGTAATGAAACTGTTCAGAGCTTTCTTTTTTATGTTGAAGGCTCCAGTCACGGACAGAAGTCCACATCAAGGACGGGCCCTGACTGAAATGTAGAGAGAATTGAGAAAGGGAAAAAGAAAACAGGGAAAGTATTTACAAATTTTTGAGAAAGTGAAAAACCTGTCTCCTAAAATGAGCCAGGTCATAGTTATTGGGAAAGACATGAGAAGGTAGAGAGTTCCAAAGCTTCGATGTGTAGGGAAAG
>JAUUDW010640512.1:0-10941 GCA_032361385.1 Panulirus guttatus
TTTGCCATTTTGGAAAGTTTAGCAGCAAAAACCAGGAGTCACAAAAGTTGATGACAGTGTATCCTTACGATTCACCAGATGCCTTATGGTTAAGATAAACAATTATTTGGTTGTATTCAACTGCATAAACTTGGTGTGGTTTTGAATTTAATGCTGCATACCCTAGTGATTCTTAACAGTATAAAAAATATGACATTATCAATGATTGTGAAACAAAATCATAAAATACTGAGAAAAGGAGAAAGTTGAAAATGAATGTGAATAAAAGCAAGGTCATTAGGTTCAACAGGGTTGAGGGACAGGTTAGCTGGGGTGTGAATTTGAACAGAAAAAACTAGGAGGAAGTTAAGTGATTTAGATATCTGAGAGTGGAAATGGCAGGGCACTGAATGGAACCATGGAAGCATAAGCAAGTCATAGAGTTGAGGAGGGAGGCAAAGGTTTTGGGAGCAATGAAGAGTGTGTGGAAAGAGAGAATGTTATCTGAAAGGGCAAAAATGGCTATGTTTGTAGGAACAGTAGTTCCAACAATAGATGTGAGGCATGGGCTATGGGTCAGGCTGTGCGGAGTAGTGTAGATGTGATGGAAGAGAAATGTTTGAGCACATAATGTGGTGTGAGGTGGTTTGATTAAATAATGAAAGAGTAATAAAGATGTGTGGTAATAAAAAGAGTTTGGTTGAGAAAGCAGAGGAGGGTGTGCTGAGATGGTGTAGACATATGCCGAGAATAAGTGAAGAAAGGTTGACAAAGACAAAGAGGATATATGTGTCAAAGGTGGAGGGAACAAGGAGAACGGAGAGACCAACCTGGAGATGGAAGGATGGAGTGAAAAAGATTTTTAAGTGATCGAGGCCTGAACAAGCAGGAGGTGAAAGGCGTCTACAAGATAGAATTGAAATGAAGTGGTATGCTGGGGTCGATCTGCTGCTAATGGACTAAACTAAGGCATTCGAAGTGTCCACGGTAAACCATGGAAAGGTCTGTGGGCCTTGGTTGTGAATTGGGAGCTGTTGTTTTGGTGCAATATGCATGAGAGCTAAAGAATATATGTGAGTGGGTGTGGCCTTTGTTTGTCTGTTCCTGATGGACTACTTAAACCATTATATGTGATTTTCACTAAGTCTGCTTTAATATTCTTGTACTTCAGGGGGTAAAATTCTTACATGAATAACATCAAAATTATGGTAAATTTAGGTTGCTGGGAGAAGTAACATGAGGTTTTCATTGATTATCGTGATTTATAGGAGATTTTGGTTATTTTTGCCCCCCATTTCTCTCTAAACATCATAAATCTCACTATCAACACATTCACAGTTGTAAGATATAAGGTTCCATATCCCATTTCCCCAGTTAAATCACTTCTATTAAGTAAAAATAGTTCACTGCTATAAGTTTCTTCAAACCCACACGATATTTCCATGGTACCCCTACATTAGTATTTCAAGTAATAATTTAACCAAATTATCTTTACAAAGATCAAGGTGCCATTCTAATGTATGAGGGATGGGGACCAGCTAGTGTAAACCCAGATGATAACATGGCACCTTTCTAATACAGTTTATTACAGCATCTTCTCTATTGCATCTAGACATCTCTATTAATAGCACCTTATACAACCAGCCTACCTTAACTGCACCCTATATCACCAAATTTTCAATTATTCATATCCATTACCTATAATTTCTCCTTAAATGTAAAATTTACAAACAACTTTACTGGTACAAAGTACCATCATTACCACATACCACTCGGCTGACCTCCTAACCCACCAGTATGTGTACTTCCTTATTACTAGTCTCATCTTTCAAACTACTGTGTACGATATTGTGTGATCTCACAATTTTTCTTAATTCAGTAGAACTCAAGCATCTTTCATCATAACAACAGAAGCAGCGTGAAGTACCAGTCGCCTTAATAGTTCACCCCGTTATTGCATACAAAATCTTGCTGGGTCAGTCCAAGCGTCCAGGATATACAGAGGAGCCTTGAGTTCCATGACCCCTCAACAACTGTTCTCTCTCTCGGGGCTACTGGAAGATAAGCTCTTTACAAATGCGTTTCCTTACGCTAAATCACTTTTACAGAGAATATGAAGTCCAATGATATGCACTGTGGTAAAAGCCTTGAATAGAGGCATCACTTTCATAGGTTTCAGTTTTCCTCTTTTGGTTTCTTTTTTGTTAATGTAAAGAATGTTATGAGATGGAATTTTATAATACCCCTTAAAATTACCTTTCGATATTAACTCCTTATTGGTAGGGTTAAAAGGAGAGAGATGCGAGGTTAAATGACAACACTATAATATTGGCAAATAAGAAAATCAAAGAATGTTCATCTTTAAATGTGTGAAGACTGCATTTGAGATGAAGTTCTCGACATTATTACAAATTATTATGAAACACATGAACAGTATTCCACAGACCTCCATAATGCTTTTTCCTTCAATTACAATTGTGAAGAGTGAATTCAGTTGTCTGAAAAGATAACAGAATCTTACCCTGTGCATGAGAGATCTCATAATCATAATTACTAGCCCTAAATCTATAAGGGTATCTGAACTAAACCAACATATTTGCAAAAATCTGATTTTCAGGTTCAAACGTTACAAAACTGTGGTGGTATTCAGTGGGATAATAAAATATAATAGGCATTTCCACAGTGTTCATGTAAGTTTTCTTGCGTTACAGCATCATTCGATTTGTAATTGACATGTGAACCAAATGAAGCTCTAGATAATCCCAAGTGAATGTTTTTGGTCAGCTGCCGGGATGTCATAAGTGTCCTCTCCTGTTCGTTTACCAATTGCTCCTTTAGTACAAAAATATATATTTTACGTCTTTTTTTGTACTATTTTTTTTTTCTTTACCTGACAACTTCCTGCTGCTTCCAAGCCCTGCCCACTTGAGTATTACAATTGATCAAACTGCAGATGCTACACCTAAAATCTCATACCCTACTGCAACAACACATTCCTGAAAATATTGTTAATTCCCGCCATCTAAAAAGATGGCATCAGTAAAATTGGAGATTACTTGCATTTCTTGGAAATTCGTATAATTGCCATCGCCACAATCAAATTATTTAGTCGGAAAAAATAATTCTAATTACGCAGAGCCACTTATTCTAATAACGCTGAACTTCCTTGAAAAAAAAACCTATCTTCCAAAGGTAATAGAGTGGAGACACTATAGTGCAACTTTACCGAAAAATTAGGACCAATAAACAACACACCAATAATTGTAACATCTGTTGGAAATCAAGTTTGTTGTAGTTTAACATAGTTTTGATGAGGGAAACATGACTAAATAATTATATTTGGCTACAGCTTAATATTAATATTAATGCATTACACAAGAGATTTATTTTCATCACTGAAAAGAATATCTAATTTGCCTATAAATTTCACATATACTCATATGAAAGGGCAAGGAACACACTCTAATAATCATGTCCATTAGTCTCTAAAAACCTATAATGCCTACAGCCAACCTTCCACTCGTGACTGGACTATTTGTGACTAATCTGTTGTCCAGAATTGCTACAGAGTGCGAGTCTGTTGTTTATCCTTTTAATAAAATTGAATAGATAGCATGTGGGAAATCACCTCACGAGCACCTCAGGAAATGAACCCGCGCTTTTGACGAGTTGTACTTCGTGAGATCTTGCTTTTGCAATGGTACCTCCATTTTTCTAATGGTGTATCAAAATGAATAAATTCTAGTTTGTCATGTAAAGTTATTTCAGCAGTCACATGATGTTGCCATCTTTTTTGCTGTCTTCTTTCTCTTATCTTTTAAAATCTATAATTCAGTTCTTTCACAGTTTCAACAAATTTTCTTTTCCAGAGCTGTCCATTTTCTCATTTTGTTGTTCTTCATACAAATGTTGTAATTCTGACTCTCTTCTTTTTCTCAATGAAAATGAAAATTTTCCTTTCATTGCTCCACCTTAATGACAATATCTGTAACCACCAAAAACTCTTTTTCAATTATCTAATGGTAAATAATTTGGTCTTCATTTACAGAACATTACAGCCTATTATCATTTAATTTTCTTGTCCTTTTATACCTTCTTTCAATATCAGATAGATTTCCAAACTTATTTCATCTCCTCTCTCCCTTTTTTTTTGCATCCCATTTTCTTACTTTTGTTCTTATTTCTTTTTTATAATTTCATGAATCTTTTTCATTCTATCTTTGTTTCTTGAAGGTACTTTTCTGTCCCTTTTATTCATTTTTCTTTTTTCCTTTCTTATTTTGTCTAAGCAGTGCATTCGCATTTTAATTCATAATATACTGTAAATATGTCATCTTTCCTATAATTCTTGTTTCCACCGACAGCTGAGGCACCTATTTCTCTTCTTAATGTGGTCTCTAGTGCATATTCTGGTGCTCCTAATATTTGTCTATATACAATATTTTGAACTTTTAAAGAAGCTATATCAGTCTTAGCCAAATTAGTAACATTTGATCCACATACTTTTACAAGATGTCAGATAATATTAAGGGTGTTGTTTAAATGGAGAAATCTGGGGTTACTTGATGTAAAATACTATCTATCTACTCTAGAACTCCCCCAAGGGGTTAGCCACAGAAATAGTCTCCATAATTTGTGAATTCCACTGTCGCTTGTCAGCATTCAGTACCTCACCCATAACAAGCCATTGTCAGAAAAAATCTAGAGCAGTGTCTGCAGAGGCTCCTACCTAATATTCCTACTGACTACTTCTACCTAATATTTCTATTTATTGCTCCAACCATTTTGCCAAAAGGCATAGCTAGCACATATTGCTCACCACAAGAAAATCTAGAGCTACAAAGAATGAGCTGTGTGAGTTAAGTTTTGTCAAGTGTTAAGTGTGACAAGGAGAGATTCTATGTTTGTGGATAGAATGCCAGTAGTCCACGTGTGGGTGAGGCAGAAAGAAAAGACAGCTACCTGGGTCAGAGGAGTTCAACTTGACAACCACTGAAGTACTGGCTCACCATGCAGCCATCACAAACCCTCCTAATACCCAGGTGGTTAGTGCTGGTGGTATACCTTCTTGGTCGTTGGCTGCCTACCATCTACTACCTACTTTGATGAAAAAGTAAATAAGAATATATATATGGAGAAAGAATACTTCCCATGTATTCCCTGCGACTAAAAGGGGAGGGACTGGTGGACTGGAAATCCTCCCCTCCTGTTTTTACATTTCCAAAAGAAGGAACAAAGAAGGGGGCCAATTGAGGATTTTCCCTCTAAGGCCGGGTCTTCTGTTCTTAACACTACCTTGCTAACGCAGGAAATGGCTAATATGTATAAAAAAATGATAAAAAGACAATCATCAGACTATACAGACTTGTGTAGTAACCAAAGTTTACAGGAATTTTTGACATCTGGGTTAGAATATGCCAGACATACAAATTGACCACAGCATCAACTGCTGATAAATCTAAAAAACACAACAGACCAAGTGGCAGTTTGTCTCTTCATCCATCCTCACCACAGGACATCATTTCATGCCACTCACATCAGCACATGACATTATTCTTAATAAGTTACTACCATAAATTTTGGCTGCTAGGCAAGGTTAGGGGAGGTTTTCATGGGTCATGGTAATATTCTTTACAGGTATCTACTTGACTTCATATAACCTTTATCTTTCCTAGCATTCACAACCCTTACTATCATCACCACAATGATTATGGGAGAAATTTATTATACGGCTCCAAATAACACACTGCAGTTTTTATTCTGTTTTCTAAAACTGCCCTAATACTGTACTTTAAAGTGATAACAGTATCCTTTTATTTCTCTATGTGTAGGTAAACTGATTATTGAACCAATTCGCCAAAGCAGGTTGCAAATGACCATAAGAATCACTGCATTGTGATTTTAGAGATCAGGTCTATATCAGTTGCTAGGAAAAGTTAACATGATTAAAAACACATTTCCTTTTTGCTTTTGATCTTTATATACATTAGTGCATAATTATAAACATGATGCTCCACAACATACTCTGCAACCCTCAACTTGACCAAAACATTACACTGCCACTGAAAAAGAAAATCGAATACCCAAGTTTAACAATGTGTATCTTATCTGATAATTAAATTTTTACTTCTTCCCTAATGAATAAGTTAGTAGCAAGGAGGACTGTTAACCTCAGGGAAAATGGGTTTTAAAAATAAAGTTAGTGAAACATACCTAAGCACTCAGTGAACCTTTGAAACTTTCATCTAAGTACTCTTAACAACCCTAACTTTTCCTAAAGTTTAATTCCTTATATGTAAAATGACAATGTTTCTCATCTCTGCAAACCCTTAAGATCAAACATTTGTAGAAGTAATTCATCTCTGTACAGAAATATACGGCTGTGAAGATAAAAAAAAAAAAAATATGTGGAATAATTAAGTAGCTGAAGCAAATGTGTAAATCAAGTGAACATAGGAAACCTCACCTGACCTCCCATAGCTGCTACCTAAGTAACCAAATGACATCCATTTGGTTTGTATTCCTTTATAAATGATTCACTCAATGTCCCAGAATTAGCTAGAGTTAGAAATTGCAGTATTAAATCTTATCAGTATCTGCATTTGATCAATTCTATGATTTTCCAATCCTTTGGTTGAATAACAGTTACACTTAGATTACAAATACAATCCAACCACATTTTTTGTCACCAGGAAGTGTGCCTTAGGGTGAGCAAAACGTTTATCAATAATTACCAAGATTTTACCTTTTCGGTCCAGTCCCACAGAGTTGAAATGAGCTCTAGCTTCAGACACAAAGTGATCCTTGAAGCAATATAGGGTAAGTGTTTATCCATCCTCTTTTATTGGCACAGTAAATCATTAAAAGCTTTGATACCTTTAAACATCATATGATGTAATCTTATCCATTACCATAAACTTGCAAGTGTGTGTACCTGCAGCACTGGAACCGGTAAGGACAGTCAACTCGTCTTTTGGTTTTTATTCCAGTAACAGTCAACTCGTCTTTTGGTTTTATTCCAGTAACTGTCTCCTTGTCCTCAGTTGGTGGGGGTATACAGGTCATACAGTGCCAGTAGGGAGAGGTTTCATTAGCATTACAAATCTATTTCAAACTTTGATTTCCTTCTATTGGTAACTCAGCTGACTTGCAAAGTTTCTTTACAACCACTTCTTTATTGGCAGAACATTTTTCACCACAAACAGCTTGCACCTTAATACCATGTCATTTCTTGAATTTCTGTAGACATAATCATCCATAAGGTTGAGGTTTTTGTTCAGCATATTGGCTTACTCCTGTGCCATTTTACCTAAAACCCTAACATCATTATTCCAATAAAGCTTTAAACAACTTAATCAAAACACCATCCATATCACAATGTCTTTTCTTTCTTCACTGGTTTATGAATGACACTTCCTACTCCTCTTACCTTCAATGTCAGCATGAAATGTTGCAAGGATATTATTGTCTATATCTTTCTATTATATACATTTGAGGATAGAAAATGTAAATCTCACACAAAGCCTCAACCAAGGTGCCTTTGTTAACTCCTTCAAAAAAATCATCTTATCTTGCATTGTCTGGACATGGAGGCAACTCACATTCTTGTGTGGACACAAGAGTCCACTGGCCTCCTTCTCTAGACATGGAGTCCATTGGCCTCCTTCTCTTAACAAGAAGCCCATTTCAGGAGTAAATTATCACTGAATATTAACAATTAAAATTGTGAATGCCAAATACTTGCCACTGTAAAGAACTGTAAGCACCCGAGGATATAAAGAAACAGCTGAGGGAGCACTGGAAAACCATCATAACACATAGGCCATGCAACAGTTCTGCCAAATCATCAAATTCCCTTAAACTGTCTATCTATTTATCTATCTATCTATCTATCTCTCTATTTCTCTAAAGCCCATTCCCTCTGGGAACTCCCATCAAGGGGTGGCTACGGCAAAAGAGTCTCCACTTATCCCTGTCCCTACATGCCTCCCTCGCATACACCATTCCACGTATTTTTCCTCTAATTCTCTCCCTCCAGTATTCCTTAACCCTATTTGCCCATGGCAAGGTGGTCCTCCTCTCACACCAACCCCTTTAACTGTACTCTCATACATTCTTGTAAACTCCCACTCTTGCATTCTTTCCACATGCCCAAACCACCTCAAAGTATTACATTTCACCCATTCTACTACTCCACAATTCACTCCCTTTGCATTCCTTACCATACCACATCTCTCATACACCCTTTCATTTCTTTCTTCATTCCATCTATTCACACCACTTGCTCTTCTCAAATAGCTCATTTCCACAGCCTGGATTCTTGACCTTTGTGCCTTATTCCACATCCATGTTTCAGCTTCATAGGTCAGGGTTGGGAGGACTGTGTCCCTTAATCCTCTCTTCACTTCCATACTTACACCTCTACCTGTCATTATTCTGTTAAGGGACCCAGTGACTCTTCTACCCTGTACTGCTCTCTCCCTTCTCTCTCCTTTCATATCACCACACTTACCCAAGGCAGCTCAAGACAGCTCCAGATACTTAAATTCCTTCACTTCTACCAGTCTTTTTTCCCCCCACATCCACAGCCCAATTTAGTACACTTTCTTCTTTCACTCTATATGGATTTACAAAATCTATACTTTCAATCCATTTCCTTTTAAACACCATTTCTTTACTTTTACTTGCATTTCCCTTCAGTTTCCTCCACTTACACACATCATAAAACACACAACCTTCTGCATCTCCTCTTCACTCTATGCACACAACACAGTATCATCCCCAAACAGGCTTGCCACTAGTTACCATATCTCACTGCTACACTCCATCTCTGTACCCCTTTTCCCTAGTTTTGCTTTCATCTCTCTTATCATTTCATCCATATATATTTATATATTAAAAAGCCATGGTGACATCACACAGCTCTGCCTCACACCCACATGTATCCAAAAACTATAACTCAGCTCTCCATCCACTCTTACACCATCCAACAGTTGGCCCCCTACACCAAAAATCCTTAAAACATCCCACGAAGCATTCCACTCAACTCTGTCATACACTTTCTCCAGACCCATAAAAGTTGCATACAGCTTCTTACCTTTCACTAAATACTTTTTCACAGTCATCTTTACTACAAAAATCTGATCCACACATCCCCTACCTAACCTAAAACCCCCCTTGCTCTTCATTGATTCTGCATTCAGTCACTTCTTGCATACACTTTTCCTGGTACTTAACAGACTTATTCCCCTATAATTGCTACACACTTCCATAGCACCTATTCCTTTGAATAAATGATCAAAAATAGCTTTCACCCAATCCTCAGGCACAACCTTCTGATTTCATGCTAAATTACATATTAGATGCATTCACTCCATCACACTTTCTCCTCAGCATTTCAGCCATAATCTCATCCACTCCAGGTGCCTTTCCTAACTTCAGTCTCCCTCTTTGCTATAGGCACCTACACTTGTATCCTCTTCCATCCCTCTTCCATACCCATGCATGTAACAACTGCTGCCTCCCCTTCTCCCACATTCATCAGTTCAAAATGTTGCAAAACAATGTCCCCTCTTAGCAATGGAACTGGATTCACGACATAAGTTGTATCTTCAATTGGAAATACTGATGCATAAAATCTTTTAAAATTTTTGCCATGGCTTGAAGTGAGTCACCATTTTTTGGAATTAATGGCCCAATTGATTGCTTCATGGATATTTTCTCTTGTAAGGTAAATGTTGGCTTCAGATGTCTATAGATTTTGGAATCTGACCAGGTGTGGTAGCCACCTTATTAGCATTATTTTGATGCCTATATATTTATTGACATCTGAACTTGCCTAACATATTTGGAAAACTTAGATTGTTGGCTTCAGACACAATGATGCTTGGTGGAAGTCAGTGGATTGCATGAATAATAGAGGATATTTGATATTTCTAGATCCTACAGGCAAGTTTTATTGTTGCATTAGAGCTTTCTTTGGTTTGCATGTCGACTTACGAACCAAATCAAGCTCTGTAGAATTTGAACATGTGCCAGGTGTTTGTTTTCTGTCAGCCGTCCACTGGATGGTCACTTTTCTATAGTCCTCATGTGTAACAAGAGTACATTAGAAACTGATATTGGGATGCTGTAGCACCACTCCTGTTTGTTTTCTACTGGCTAGATTTTGATGAATGTGTTACCAATACATTTGTTACACTCAGTCATTGCTATAAAGTGTTTTTAATCCAAATTGCTTACTTTAAAAGAACTTAAACTTGATGGGAGTAGGAGGCACTACACCTAAAATCCCACTTTGTATCAACTCTAGAAAGGGGAAGAAATCCCTTGGGACCACTTTTATCAAATCTGACAGCTAGAACACGTGTTCCCATAAACTGAAATTTTACCTAAAACATTTCACTTCCTTGATAGTTTTCTAGAAAATTGATGTTATTGTAGTAGATGGTAGTAGTATACTTAATATTTACCAAGGCTTCTTTAGTATATGGAGAAGTGATAGAGGATGTGGGATTTTAGGTATAGCACTTGTAATTCTATCACTTTTAAGTTTTCATAAAGTGGGCAGGGCTATTAAGTAGATGGAAATCGTGGGGCAAAAACACTCAATATCAACATTGGACAGTTTAAGTGATGCATTTATAGCAATTTCGTTGAAATTGTGCAAACAGTATATGAAAAGGAGGGATGTTTGTGGCGTTCTTCTTTCATGTAGTGTAAGGACATTAGAGAACTGACCATCCTGAGGACAGCTGACCAAAAATATTCATCTGGCACTTGTTAGGATTCCAGAGCTTTATTTGGTTCATATGTCAACATGCACCTCCGTGGTGCAGCGGTTAGCATCTCTGACCGTGACGCATTCACGGGCCGCCCAGGGTCGGGCGCATAGGTTCGAATCCTGGTCGCGGCAGTCGGTTCACAGTCAACCCAGCTGTTCATCCACCCCTAGGGCTTGGT
>JAUUDW010640534.1:0-10940 GCA_032361385.1 Panulirus guttatus
CATAGTTATTGGGAAAGACATGAGAAGGTAGAGAGTTCCAAAGCTTTGACGTGTAGCGAAAGAAGCAGTTATCAAAACGGCACACCCTTGAGTTCCCGATGGCCACGCAATAATCATGTGACGCCGCAGCTTGTTGAGTATTCCGTGGTCTAGCTAGTGGAGGGGGCACACAAATAGCCAGCTCTCGGGAGCAAAAGCCAAAGTAGTACCTATAGAAAAGGGAAATGAGGATCACTTGGTATCATATGATGTATGAGTTGCATT
The DNA here is from genome assembly GCA_032361385.1 of Panulirus guttatus. Taxonomy (NCBI): domain Eukaryota; kingdom Metazoa; phylum Arthropoda; class Malacostraca; order Decapoda; family Palinuridae; genus Panulirus; species Panulirus guttatus. Next base: position 265 of record JAUUDW010640534.1, read on the forward strand.
ATATGACATGTAATTTACTTTGTTATATGAGATGCTATTTGGCATTAGAGCGATGCATCAGTTAGGGATGTATTAGGGTTATATTGATATTAGTGTATGAGGTAGTGCTAAATGAGGTATCATTTGCTATTACAGTGATGTATGAGTTTTATAATGATATGTATAGCAGTACGAAGATACACAGGACATAAGTGTGAAATCATCTATTGTCTTTAATGTTCTAAAAGGCCAATCAAACCAGGACGACCTGTTCTTCAGAGATTTGAAAATAGAAAAGAGGTAGTGTCCCAGGTCATTTGAGACAGTGTCCGGCCCCTGATGCCAGGCTATAGTGTCCCAGGTCACGTGAGACAGTTTCCGGGCGCTAGTGCCGGCCTATAATTCCCTGTGATGCTGCTGTCCACTGCACGGCTGTGTCGAAATATATTTGGACTTTGATGGCCTTCGTCTGGCTCTTACAGGGATTGAATCTGACTCGTTCGGGTATTACTCTGACTCTTACTGGAACTGAAGTTCTCTACTTTGGGTACTGTCTTGGCTGTTACTGGAACAAACTTTGACTCCTTTAGGCATCAGCCTGGCTCTGATGACGATGACTTTGACTTTTCCGAGTAGAAGTAGCCTTATGCTTGGATTAGTTCTGACTCCATCAGGTGTAAAGCTGGATTTTTTTGTTGCAATTAATCATTGTTTCGAACTGGTATATAACCAGTTCGTGATGGGGTACTATTTTATTCCTGACAATACTAGCCTAAATGCTCAAGGCATCCATTTTGTTGTTTGGTAGCAGTTACAGGACTCACACAGATTAGTATTTATGAAATGATGATGACTGGCTTTGTAAGGAGCTTTCTGGCTCTTGCTAATACTAATTTTGAACACTTGTGTCATTAACCTTGCTTCTATTGGGTTTAATTGAGCTTCCTTTTGCTTTTAGTCGGGAGAGTGTAATTATCACTGGAACTTTACTGAACCTATAAATTTCATTTTGGTTAAATGTTTAAATATTGAAATGCTTGAATGTTTTTGTTCCTATAAACTTGACAATGAGATAATTTCTTCCTCAGAATCGAGAAAGGGAAACCAATTATTTATCAGAGAGATTTATCATTAAAACTCGCAATTTGCAGATTAGATTCAGATGTTACTGGAATTACATATGCCAAAAGAGATTAGACCAACCTTCATTGAGGTTAAAAGCTAGTAGCAAGGGAGATTACTTCATGCGATGAATGGATGTGCATTTGAGAGTAAGGATTAAGCACATTGCCTGGTCGAAAATAATGAGTTGTATATGAGTGTCTGCGGGTGTTAGATAAGCAGTAGTCTGACTGATATAAAAAGACTGACTGTAAAGAGAAGAGATTATCCAGCACAATGTAGTGAAAAACTGAAGATTATAACCTAATCTATACAATATTTGTGAATGATGTTAATGAAGGTGTCTCACCAACGTAATAGTAAGTTTGAAGGAAACGTCCCTAATGGATGCCCTTCTCAGGCAACAACATATGGCCGCTCGTAAAATTTCTCCCACACCTGCTTAATTCTTGAGCATGTGTGTGTACACACGACTTACATTTTGGCATAATGCATGCCCTCCCTCGCCTCCTCCTTGTAGCTACCCATCACCTTTATCTCATACAAACGGTATTTTTCTTACGTTTATTTCTCCTTTTGTTCCTGTGATCTTTATTAATCGTATTTTTGTTATAGTCTTAAGTTAGAACAGTGAACGAACTTTTCGTTCATTTCAAAAGCTCTTTTTTATCACATTATATTCTATCCTTAGATTTCATTCTCCCTAGTAATCACAGACGATTGCGCTGGTGTCCGCACAAATAAAGATGTGGTTAAAATTCTTAGTGAATGCCGAATATATCTTTCCAAATACTCACTCTGAAAATGAAGTCGTTGAATCGCTTTTTCTAAAAGACTCAGTAAAAAAAAAGTAAGATATATCACAAAACCAGATCTAGTTTATGAGCGATTAAAACGCTTGGTTGAATAACAGATACTGACGCATGATCACCGAAGACAGTGAATGGTCAAATACATCGAATTATCGGAATTTTTCGCCACAAGAACAGCGGTATTTCTTACGGAGACCTCGACCAAGAATGAGCACTAAGACTGACTGTAGAGCTCCTACGGTAAATCCAAGATACTAGCTCAGCCTAAGAATCGATAATAAAGTTCAGTATTAAAAGCAACCAGAAAGACTTATCACAAAGAAGTGATATAGCAACTTAGTATTAAGACTCTGCTTGAAAACTTACTACAGACGATGATACCAAGATTCACTCCAAAGAAGTATTGTTAACTGTCTATGACTATGCTGTTCCAAGAGTCGAAGTGTCTTAGAATATATACTGTATAAAGTTCTCTTTTACAGAGCATTGGTAAAATACTAAACATAAAACTCACCGTAAAATGTACTAATAACGACACAGTAGGAGAAGTGTGAGGGCCTTACGCTTGGCATCCTGTGGGAGCAGAATACACTACCTGCAGTCACGCCTTCAGCAGGCATAAAGCCCCACGTGCAAGGAGGTGGAGGTCCTTACTCTCAAACGGGCCAGTATCCTGAGGTCAAAGTCTTCATTCAGACACTGCTCAAACTGTGTCATCCTGAGTATTCTGAACGGCTAGATGAAGGGACAGGATTCTCCAGTCTCCTCTGCTTCCTACTCTGTGTGCAAGTTATATTCTTATAATTTTTCTCGTTGTTTAAGACTCCATTGACATATTTGTGCACCTTACTGATCATTTGAGTATCTGACTTATGCTCCCTTTTGGCCTCTCTCTCTCTCTCTCTCTCTCTCTCTCTCTCTCTCTCTCTCTCTCTCTCTCTCTCTCTGACAATTATCTTTTCCTTCCCTACGTTCCTCTTTGTCTCATACTCTCCTGACTGACTATCATACTTCCCTTCTGACTTCAGTTCATACTTACATTTACTCTCTCTTTCTCAGACTCTCACCTCTTCTCTTCCTTTGTGTTACAATCTATTTCTCTGTCTTGTGTGACGTTCCCTTTCATTATCATTGTCCTTTCTCACTTATCATCAGGTTCACATGTTCGATGCTTTCAGTCCATCTTTACTGCTGTCTTTGTGCTTGAGTTTGATTTTTTCTCTTTCTCTATTACAACCCATTATCCTCCGGCTGGTTTTTCTTGTTTCTTCTTCTCCCTCATCTAGCTCCATAGTTTCCTCATCCTTCACGTAAAATACCATGTTATCTGGAGCTTGCCATATATATTCACAAAGGTGCTTACTCTCCTTATTGCCCCTAACTCATATCAAGAGACATCTGATGACACACCATTCTGTCGACAAGAATACATTCGGGGCAATTGAGAAGGAAGAGATGTAGAATTACTGCACCCTGAACTTTAGCTTTGATGAAAAAGTGTAATTTTACAAATAAATATATGTTCTGATTATTTTCCTCTTTCCCCACCTTTTTCACCGACAACCCACACCCACATCAGGCCACATCCACTTAAGCCAAGCCCACGGGGAGTGCGCGAGGACATTTATGAAGGATCTACCTACCTAAATCCTTGCCGCGGCACACTGTATTGATCGTTCCTCACACACTCGTATACTAGAACTTCCCAGACCGAATAGCCTTGTCTTAGAGTGACGATCTCTGATAGTATTTGCTGTTTCCAGTTCCATCAGCAGTCAGCGTTGGCAGGATTTCACAATGCCTTCATTTTGTTCCTGTAAATCTCATTTATGAATTGCTTTCAGCCGAACGCTGCAGAAACGGGGAGATTCATTCAAATTCACAACTTTTCCACTGATTTCTGAAGCTGTCAATTTATCAACATCCAAAATGCATTTCTGTTCACTACTATTACGACGAGTTTGAAATATTACAAGAGAAACTCTAAATTGAGTTATACTGTAGCTTTGGCTGAATCACACTTTCTATATAGATTTCTAACAAATCTGTCTACTAAGAGCTGATGCAAACAGTGTCTTAAGTGTTGAGCTATATTGGCCAATGTCTCATATACTGCACCATATTCTTATAAGTAAGGTTACGCCAGCAAGACTTGAGGACATCTCATTTACTCGAGAATTATGATGACAAAGGATGTTTGAAACCAGACTTGAATGAAAGACGCTGCCATTGTAAAACACAATATGTAGTGTCACCTGACTGCTAAAGCAAACAAAATACCTCTGATTTTTGGCTTTAGAGGGAAAGAAAATATTTAGTCGATGCAATAAATTCAATGGATATTTTGGAATATATTTCCATACTTATCCGCCGTTCCCCGAGTTAGCAAGGTAATGCCAGGAACAGACGTAAAAATGACTCATTCGCTTTCATTCATTCTTTATCTGTCATGTGTAGTGCCCCGAAACCACAGCCCCTATCTACAACCAGTCCCTGTAGACTCTCCGTGGTTTCCCTTCCGGCTGTCAGTCCATTGACATCACGTCACCCTCTGTATACCATATCGCCCTAATTCACTCTATCCAGTGCGCGCCTTTCATTCTTGTGCATGTTAAGGCTCCAATCACTTAAAATATTTTTCACTCCATCCTTCTGTTACCAGATTTGGTCTTCCCCCTCTCCTTGTTCCCTTCTCTCTGGCATATCCTCTTTGTCAACCTTTACCCACTCATTTTCTCCATATGATCCAACCATATCCGAACAACCTCTTCAGCTCTCTCGACTACACTTTTTTCATCACCACACCTCTCTCTTACCCTTTCATTACTTACTCGATCAAACCACTTCACCCCACATATTGTCCTCAAACGTATCATTACCAACACATCCGCCCTCTTCCGCATATCCTCGTCCTCATGCTTTGCATCTACACAACATCAGTGGGACTAATATATCTTCAAACAAACCCATCTTCTCTCTTTTACATAACATTCTCTCTTTCTACAAATTCTTTAATGCTCCAAGAAGCTTTAACCATCACCTACCTTATGACCTACTTCTGCTTCCATGGTTCCGTTCGCTGTCATATCCACTCCCAGGTATCTAAAACATTTTTCTTCCTCCAGACTTTCTCTATTCAAACTTACATCCCACGTAATCAGTCTCTCTACCCTTTGCTTTTATCTGCATGTACTTTTAACTTTCTCCTTTAACACACTCTCCCAAACTCAGTCACTAAATTCAGCATTTTCTTACTCGAATCTGTCAACAATGCTTAATCATCAGCAAACAACAACTGACTCACTTCCCAAAACCCCTCATCCCCTGCAGACTACATACTCATCCTTTTCTTCAAAGTTCATGTATTCGTCCCTTACCACCTCATCCATAAACAAATCAAACATCCATGGCGACATCACATACCCCTGCCGCAGACCACTGACTCTCGTTTTCCAACTTGTACACACGCCTTACGCTTTTCATGAGACCTTACTCCTTCTAGAAGATTTCCTCCCATACAATATATTATCAAGAATTTCCACAAGGCATATCTATCATCCCTATCATTTGCTTTCTCCAGTTCCATAAATGCCACATACAGATCTTTCTCTTCTCATAGTATTTCTTGCACACATACCTTAAAGGAAATACTTGATCCTCACATCCTTTACCACATCTCAAACCACACTGTCCCTCCCCAATCTAGTGCTCTGCATATGCCTTCAACCCTTCAATCACTGCTTTCCAGTAAACTTACCAAGCATACTTGACAAACTTATACTCCTGTAGTCTGAGTTATCACCATTGTTTCCCTTGTTTCACTCACCTTCCTTTCCCTTGATTTTATACAATGGGAAATAGTCCATACATTCCGTTAATCCTCAGACTTCTCACCATCCATGCATACAATGAAAATCCTAACTTACCAATCAACAACACAGTCGCCCCCTTTCTTAAGAAACTCAGCTGCAGTACCATCAACTCCAGCAATCTTGCTATTTCATCTTACACAAGGCTTTCATCACCTCTTCTCTCTTCACCAAACCACTCTCCCTGACTCTCTCACTTCACATACCATCCTGACCCAAAGATCCTACATCCGCCACCCTGTCATCAAAAACATTCAGCAGTCCTTGGAAGTACTCACTCCATCTCCTCAATTCATCACCAATTCTTACCACTTCCCTATTTGCTCCCTACATCGGTTATCATCTGTTCTCTTCTTTTCGCACAATATTATTCTCCCTCTAGAATATCCTCTTATTCTCCCTGAGGTTTACTAATGCTCGCTCTGTGTGGCAAGGTCTGTGGTACTAGGGACAGCAACGGCTGGTGTTGGTGATTTTGGTGACGCCGTCCATTTGTAGCGCTTGGGGCCAGACCTGAGGTACTGGGGATAGCAAAAGTTGGTGGTGTTGTCTTATGGTTTGTACTGGTTAGCATGTGGTGCTAGGGTAGTGTGCAAAAAATGGTGGCTAATGTTTAGTGCTTGCACAGTGTATGACATTGGTGAAGAGTGTATAGCACTGGAAGCATGTATAACGGTGTTGACCAGTGTGTGGTGCTACGGTAATGTATATCAGTGGTGGCCAGCGTGTGGTTCTGGGGTAATGTATGACGGTTGCGGGCAATGTATGTTGCTGTGGTATTATATATAACGGTGGTGGCCAGTGTGTGGTGTTGGGGTAATGTGTAACAGTGGTGGCCAGCGGGGTGTGTTGGGGTAATGTGTGGCAGTGGTTAATGCGTGTTGCTTGGGGTAAAGTAGGACAGTGGCGGCCAGTGTCAGGTGCTGAGGGGTCCTTTGTAGTAACGACCCTCGAGATGTGGTGCTGGAAAGGTTGATCTCTGGCTGTCATGCCTGTTGATGGCTCGCTTCATGGTATGGCGTCTTCTGTGTGTTTATCATTTTTGTCTCTCCTAGAGATCCATGATCTATAATGTTCGCTACACTGGTGTTTCATTGATTGTGCTAAAGAAAAAGAATCACGTTTTCTTATTTTTTTTTCTTGAAATATGAATGATAAGTATGTCAGTATCTTACATTTACTATCGTCGTTTAAGCAAGTTATGGCAAAAAGTCCTCTGATGAGGGAGTATCTCTGCCTTCTTTTATCTTCCTGCAGTGGAGATAGTAAACGTAAGTAACCGCCATAAAAATGTCTTTACTCTGTGACGCATTTAGTCTGAACTTGTTAGTGTTTCCATATTGACTTGCTTGCTTAGCTGACCAAGGAGCTACATAGAACACTCAACAGTATCCGTTCGTCTGCCACCGTCTTCCCTTTCTAAACGATACCAGCAGAGAAAAATATTTACCTTCTATATTATGTGCTAAGAAGTTGGCTTTTGCTGACATCTTCACTTGAGTCAGGTTGCAGCTTTTGCTTGATGATCTACGTTCACTTTGCTCCCGATTCTAGAAAATTGAAATATGCCATCTTTTATTATCCCGAAGAATGAATCACTCTAAGTGCTCGAGTAACTGTTAGTTTACGTTTCAGCAGGAATACAAATGTAAACAGCATAGCATTTCCTGGAATGGTGTCCAATATATATCTTTCTGTTGATTCATCACATGCTTGTCTCTAGTCTGGTCCGCTTCTAAAGTGTGAACATATATGCACTAATCTTAAGAAAAATTTATGACATGTATTTCAACATGGCTAAGAAAGACATAAAGAAAGAAGAAAAAGGACATAAGCAACTGAGCATTAAAAGAGACGTATTTCCAGATACATCCGGACCAGCATTCCCTGGTAGCACTAGAGATATGCAGTTACCATTTGGCCGGTGGAAAGAGAGTCGCTCTTTTCTGCGTGAATCGTCCGTGAACTATAACATGGCTGACTGACTTACGTATTACCTTCTGTAAACTGTCATATAAGATGGGGTAGGGTTTCTTAAAACGAGTGATATTGTAGGTATAAGGGATGGCTTGCTGAAGACCTACTTAGCAGGAGAGGGATGGATGTATGAAGACTTACTGAGAACCTCTGAGGTATGAGGGAGATGGATAGGGAGAGACTTGCTGAAAACCTCCCTGATGAGAGAGAGAAGGATCAGTTCGAAAGACGTGAGTGCTCTAGAGATGTAGACCTGAAAACAAGCAATTAGTCTGCGAAACGATTTTCCTAAGCAGTTCCCAGAAACAAAGGATTAGGTGAGCAGAGGAGTCACCACGTGTCCTATCTATTCTTCTGATTCTCTTTACAGTAACTTCCCAGGCATGAGGACAGGGAGTACCTCAGTACCTGTAGTTGAATTATCGTGTACATGGCTGCCGATATCACGTATGTGGACTACAGAAAAGCATTAGCAATAATTATCAGAAAAAAATCTATTTCGAGAAGAGTACTGAACCTATGAAATTATGGACGATTCCTGTAAGAAAATGTTTGTGTTTGTTTCCAGTAATCAATCGCTGTTATAATGCTCTGAAAACTGACTCAGTCGTTCAAACTTTGGATGATGCCAAAAACAACTGATGCAGGACAATATTTCTGGATCAAGTCTCTACAATGACCTCTCAGACTATGTATAGTCTTCACCTTGGGAACATCGACATCCTCCTCTGTCTTTCTTGTTTGCTTTAAAGCTGGCAAGGAAATGGACCATGGAAGCGGGGTAGTGCCAGCGGCGGTGACTAGGGAACATCTGTCTTGTGTGGGGACACTCTCTCTGCCGGACCCAGGAATATTTTTTCTTGTGTAAGTGACTTTCCTTGCCCAGAGGGACCGCACGTCTTATGCGAGGAACTTCCTTGCCTTTTATGTTGGGAAGAAAGTCTTAGCGTGTTTGGTGCTTCTAAAACCTGGTGGGGTACTATACTTCATCAAGCTGAAAATTTCCCTGCCTAAGGGAAGAATGCCATTCGTCTGTGAGGGACCTGTCATTTTTTTTTTTCATTTTGGCTTGACAGTGAAGGAACAGTAAGGAGGGAGGGAACGTGCGGGAATATTTCTACCCCAAAGTAAGGAAAACAACTGCGTGGTCATCCTTCATGTGTAGGCTCAAAGAGGGATGAAGCTCTCCAATCTGTGTACTTGTCTTAAGGTATCTCAGGAGAAAAAAAAAAAGAAAAATGGATGGAGGCGAGCATGTATGAATATGTACATGTGTATATGTGTATATGCTTGTGTATGTAAATGTATGTATATATGTATATATTTCTATGTATATGTTTGTATTGAGCATATATGTGCATGTATGTATATATGTGTGTATGGGAGTGAATGGATATTTCTTCGTCTGTTTCCTGGCGCTACCTCGCTAACACGGGAAACAGTGATCAAGTATAATAATGATAAGAGATGTGTTCCTACCATTTAAGGATGACTGGATTTCTAGTAGAAATGAATATGCAGTTCATTTGTTACATGTTGCAAAATGCCATATTCCTTACTTTCAGCAGTGTTTAAGTGCAATTCCATAACAGTTCAAAGGCCCATTAGCAAATTATCTTATCAAAAAGAATAATGTGTTGCCATTAACTGTGAAAATCATGGACTTCTTTGAGGATTTTCCTCTAGACTGCATTGAGAAAGCCAGGTTAGTCCCAGTGCATCTGTTTAAGCTGGTAAAAAATAAATGACCCATGAAACATTTTCATAAGCAGAATGTCTCACAGCTAGTGCTGTGGAACTACTTTATGGCAAGGGAGCAATTCACATATTTGTCCCCAATCATCCTTGAACTTGCTTATGAATTGCGTTCTTTATATTTAAGCAGTTGTATGATGCAATAAATGGGTGGGAAATTGGAAATCTTGCAATGTGAAAGTTAGAATGTTAGAGTCATCGGTTCACAGCGATATGAACAAGCATTGTGACTCAAATAAGGACTTTCCACTGTCTTTGAATATGTGTACATAATAAAGTCAGTGCTAATATAAGTTAACACCTGACAAGTGCATTCATTTTCAAAGCACCATTTGCCACCTGAGGAGTCCCAGATTGATGGAAAGGCAATTCCTTGGTTACTGAAAAATTTCAGGTAACTAGAAGAACTTGTAAGATTTGTTGTATAAAGTAAAGACAAATGGCCTTATAGCTGAAAATACAGTGATTGTGATTATACATTTTAATTTTCATAATGCAAAAACTAATGTTTATAAGAATTGCTGTTCAGGATTGAATATGCTTTTATGTAATCAAAAGTTTATTTATGTATATATTTTATAACCTATGGGGATTATAAGCGAGTTATGGACATTAATGAATAAGACGGATATAGAAACTCACAGTTAAATCTAAAATAGTATATGAAACTAAAACTAATCTTACACATATAAGTTACAAAAATTAAGATATCCCTCACCGGACTTAACTGCAATTTCAGTAAGTAACACAAGCACAAGTGTAAGGACTGACATAACTGTATTAGGCTGACACACAACACATATAATCAAAGAGCTTATGCGCTAAGAGCCGAGAGCCACCCTCTTTCCGCTGACTCTTCGCGTAGACTAAAGGCACGGTCTGTTACGACATGATTTAGGCAGAGAGGATTATGAGGGATAGGGAACAAGGATGGGAATAACGGAGAGGTAGGGTAAAGGGAGAAGAAAAGGCCTCCTCGAACAAGGCACCGCTGTTCACTGGGTAAGGCCTATGTAGGAATGTTTATAAGGGACGACCAAAGAGGTCAAAGTAAATGGGAGGTCACATTACACTGACCCAGCGTCCTACCACCTCACTGAGAGAGGAGTGGGAGAGAGAAAAAGGAAAGATAGCGAGAGAGGAAGAGTAGGTAAAGAAGATA
>JAUUDW010640545.1:0-10940 GCA_032361385.1 Panulirus guttatus
TTTGCTTAACTCTCCATCTACTCCAACATATGTATTTGCTACCCTATAGAAGGCTTTCACACCATCGAATAGTTGTCTGCCTACCCTATATATCCTCAACACATTCTATAAAGCATTTGACTCAACTTTGTCATACACATTCTCCAGATCCATAAAAGCTGCACACAACTTCCTGCCTTTCACAATTATTTACACCAAAAAAATCTGATCCACACTATCTGCCTTTCTATATCTCCGATGCCTGTTCCCTTCCGGAACTCTCTCAAGGGGGTGGCCGCAGCATTAGTCTCCGTAACTCGTGAACTCCAGTGCTGCTTCTTAGCCTTTAGTGTCTCACCTTTAACAGGCCACTGGCAGAGGGCAACTCTAGCACAGTGTTTGCAGAGGCTCCTACCTAATGTTCCTACTTTATACTTCTACCTAATGCTCCTATCTAATGTTCCTCCCTACTATTTCTACCTAAAGCACCTACCCTAGCTACTACTTCTACCTATTGCTCCTACCATTTTGCCAAAAGGCAGGGCTAGCACACAGCACTCTCCACAAGAAAATCTAGAGTTACGAAGAATGAGCTCCTCACTTTTTCTGCATTCAATCACTTCCATCAAATTATCAATCAACACTCGTGCATAAACTTTTCCTGGTATACACAACAGACTTATTTCTCTAAAAGTGCTACATAAATCATAAGCATCTTTTCCTTAGAATAAAGTTACAATAATAGCTTCATCCAATTCTCAGGCACAACCTTCTGTTTCCATGCTAAATTACATATTAAATGCATCCAGTCTATCATACTTTCTCCTCCACTGTTTAGCATTTCAGAGGTAATCCCACCATCCAATCCAGGTGCCTTTCCTACCCTCAGCCTTATCATCACCCTTTTTACCTCCCTTCTTGCTATAAGCCCCTTCCACTTGTATCCTCTTCCTTGCATCCTCCATATTCATGTATGTACCAACCAAGCCAGCAAAAGTATGTAGGAAGAAATATGACCCAAACTTCTCCCTATAAGTAACATGCCTCATAACACACACAAACCAGCTTAGACAGAACCATTTAGCATCAGTAGACTACCAAATACCTTCCTCTTCCTTCTAGTACATAAAGTTCATGTTCTTTCAGCCTTTCATGGCAGTTCATGCTTTCCATCCACTTGATTTTGCTCATGAAGTGACTGAATTGTCTCTGACTTGTTTATTTCCATTTGTTTTGTTAGAGATAATACAACACAGCATTGTCCAATTTTCTTTTGTATACATTAAATATTCTCATTTGTATTCTTATGTCCCTTGTTGGTGAAATTTCTCAACTGCATATAACTCATTACATGGTTTAATAGTGCTACCTTCTCAAAGTATTCTCATAATCCTAGTTTCTCATTTATAATGACACCTAAATCTTTTTCATTTATAACGTTTTCTGTCACTTTCTCTGTTGGGCCTTTGTGCAGTGTCACCAATGTATTTTTACTTGTTCCATAATTCATTTGCTTAAATCAATCATTATCAAATTCCTTCAGGTTTACTTCTGCCTATTTATAGAGTGCTTCAGTCTTTATGCATCTACTTTAGATCAGCCTCTGATCTAATTATTTTGTTTAGTGTCAAATGCAAAGCTTCTTAATACTCCTCCTTTTACCTCAGTCACTCTTTCATAATGTAATCATAAAGAGCAGAGGCTAACACTATTCCTTGTGGTATCCCAGACTGAACATCTTCAGACATGGATGCATTCACTACAACTATGAACTTTCTGTTATTCAGAAACTCTGATCCATTTTCCTTCCTTACCATTAATGCTCTGTTTAGCTACTTTCTCTAGAATGATTCCAAGATTTAATTTGTTGGATATATCTGCAAAATCAAGAGTTTCCATTCTCTTTACATGCATTAAACTTTCATACATGTCATTGTAATGAGCCAATAACTGGGTTTTCATTCATTTTCTTTAAACAAATACATGGTAGCCTTTGTTTAAGTTGCTGTTCTCTGACAGATGTTCTACTGTCTTTTAATCACTTTTTCAAACAGTTTTATTACATGTGAAGTCATGCTAACTGGTCTGTACTGTTCTGGTACTAGCTTGGATATTCCTTTGTGACTGGTGTTACATATGCCATTCTGTGAATGTCTCCAATTCTGTTTCAGTCCAGACTTTACTTAACATACTATTATCCCACTTTAAAGGGTCTACTCTTTATTTTCTTGTGTTCTGCTTTCTTTTGGTATGTGAATTGTAACTTTGGGTTCTTTTTCAAGTTCAGTAAAACTCACTCCATTCATTCTCTGGTGTCTTCAAAGGGATTCCATTATCTCCATGCAGGTTCAATATTTTCCCAACAAACTCTTTTATTCTTGCCTCTTTAATGACTAACCTTTCTTTTTCCTCAATGCTTTTAAGTTTGTCGACTTTCTTCTGTCTCGTGGTATCTTCCTTTCTGCACTATTTTTCTTTGATACTAGCTGAATGATTATCTGTCCTTATCTCTTATTGCCTCTGATTTCAATCTAATTTCTGTTCATTGCCTCTGATCTCGATCCAATTTCTATTCAAAATCCTTAAAGGTTTCACTCCATCTGTTTGATGATGAAAATCCATGCCACTCAATCTATTGCTGTCCTCCGCTGCTATCTATCTATATCTCTGATGCTTGTTCCAAATGGAACTCCCTCAAAGGGGTGGCCATGGTAACAGAGTCTAGAGTCTTCATAACTAATGAACTCCAGTGCCACTTCTTAGCCTTTAGTGCTTCACCCTTAATAGGCAACTGCAGAGGGCAAGTCTAGCATGGTGTTTGCAGAGGCTCCTATCTAATGTTCCTAATGACTACTGCTGGATCACATTCACATTCATTTCCTCATTATATGCTGTGGTGATTTCTATGATACTGTAATGTGACAGATTTGTATCAGTCTATCATTCACTTCTATATGTGAAATCATTGTCATTTGCAAAAAGATCTATCGTACTATTACTCTTGTTGGTCTGCAGTTTAACTATATAAGGCTGGGGAGGAGATGGAGCGATGGTATGAAAGAAGCTTTGAGTTGCTGGGGCTTGAACATAGATAAAAATGAGAGGTATGCATGAGTTAGAGAGAACTGGAGCATTGTGGTATATGGGGTTATAGCTGTCAAGAGGATGAAACCAGGATAAATAAAGTAGTCATGGAAAACCAAAAAATAGTCTTTGGGGCTAGGGTGTTGATAGGGGGTTTCTGGTTTTGATGCATTATACATGAAAGCTACAGAGTGATGTTAACATATGAGGCCATTCCTCATTTGTTCCTGATGCTACCTTGCCAACATAAGAAAACAGTAAACAAGTATTAAAAATCTAACTAAAATGAAATTTTGCAATTTGTTAACCGATTCCTAAATACAATGTACAATGTTAGTTCATTACTTATGATTTGGAAATTTTTCAAAAAGTGTGATAAAAAATAACTGGAGCAGTGCTCAGCATACATATCTATTAGTGCAAGAGTGTGCAATTATTAATTCAAATCATGGAAGCATCTTTCACCACATAAGAGAAACAAATCACAGCAATGTTAATACTGTATAGAAATACAATATACAGAAAATATGATACATGAATTTTTGTTTTAAATAGCGCAAATTCAAAATTTGCTGAAGCATTACTTTTCTGGGATAAATACTCAAGCTTTAAAGATGTGGCAAAAGATATTAACCATCAAATGATACAAATAAATTCAAACAAAATGAAGTATATAAAATATTAATCTAAACATTTAAAGCACACTGAAAGGTCGTCTTGGTAATGTAACACATAGAAGCCAAAAACATACAAACGAGAAAAGAGAATAAAGTTACAACTGCATTAAACATTTCTCGAACTGCTTATTTAAAAAAAAAAAAAACTCTAGTGTAACTTAACATTCAGTTGTCACAATCACTGATACTTATACGAACACCTCATTACTAATTTTGTAAAGCAGTAATATAACGAAACCAACTGCTTGTGGCTGGGATGCATATCAAGTACATATGATGACAAAAAGAGTTCAGTAACGTGTTCTTTGACAGGCAAAAGTGTGCAAGGAAAAAGTTATAAAGAAGGGAGGAGGAGGGATATGGGACGGGGGATGGATTAGAAAAATGGATCCTTACCAGCCCTGTCTTCTGCATCATCATCAGGGAACAAATCTACAACTGGGTCATCACTTTTATCCTTCTTCTCCTCCATAGATGACTCAGAGTCCTACAAATAAAATATAGTTAATATTAGTCAATAATCTTCAAGTATATTAAACGGAATACCTACCAAAGTAATACGATCTTCGGTCACCTTTAAACAATTCTAAAGAAACTTCTGTTAAAAACATAAATACACAAGCATTATAGAGAATGAAGCTTAAAACCCCAGGACTCCTTTCAAGGAACTTTTGCTCACTAAGGAGGTCAACCTTGTCCAAAGGGCCAGTATCACAGGTCATGAGGTGTGCTGATGCTGTGCTAATCTGGGCAGGGTAAGTGCAAGGCAGTTGAGGAGTAGCTGTTTGGTTCTTCCACTATGAAAGCTGCATCTTGGGCACAAGGCATCCTACGATAGCACTGAAACAGCGTTCCTAATGCTGAAAAGATGTGTGGTGTCCATAGCACACAAAGGAATGCGTGACTCATGTTTATTTGGAAAAAGAAATTTCATATGGGTGTATTTCTGGTGCAACAGAATTCAACACAGAATGGAAAAGACAGTTGTTTACTGTCTGAGGAGGTATTCTATTGCAAATGTACTTTGTTAGTATGTTGTTTGCTAAGGGTTGGGTGTAATGTGAGGTTGGGTGAACCATTGTTTCTCTGTACAGGTTGACAGGCGGTTATAAAATTATTTGTAAGGAAAAGAGATGATGCTATTGCACAGCTGGTGAACATGTGTAGTTAATAAGCAGCCTATGATTGTTTTAAGTGTTGTCTTTTGGATGGCTTGTAGTTTTGTTATGTTTGCTTCTGAAAAGGTGGGTGACCAGGCAAGACAGGCATACTTTTGAATACAATGAATGTACAGGATATTGATGGGTTCTGCTTGTCCAAAACTGGTATCAGTGAGCTTTCTGAGGATATTTTCCTTTGGACTATGCACTACTGTTTGTGAGGTTCGTCGTGAATGCCCAGTTTAGATGATCTTTTGCAGAATGGGATTATGTGATGCATCATTCTGAATGATGTGATGGTGCAATATGGACTCCTGCATGTCAGGGTTAAGAGAGTGATTAGATTCCTATGGAGATACAAAAGACATGACCTACAAATCATTAACAAAAACCATACGAATTTGGAATAACAGCACGTTTGCTTCCCCATTGGGATACCAGCAACATTATCAACATTCAGCATCCAGTAGACCATATCTGGCAGCCACCTGAAACCTCCAACACTTGCAAGGGCTAAACTGAACATTAACGATACTGAAAAGGATTTGGAATTTAATTGAAATCCACTTATCAAGCATGAAGCTCCAGATTTTACTGATTTTCATGAGATGACTAAACCTCTTGTTGCATCTGTGCTATTCCTTTCAATAGCTCATCAGACAAGCCAACCCTAATCATCAATTTCTACAAGAATGTCTGACGCGAGTGCACTGAAGAAATAAACCCCTTCTTTGTAAAATTTGTTTTTCTCTGTTGACATAAACTACATAAGTGACACCTCTCTCAAATACAATGGATAGTCTCATTTCAAGTGCCATAAACTGGATACATTTCTGCAATGGAAAAGTCTATTTAATCTCTCAACTTCAGTTCTATAGCCAATTATAATGTGGTACATTATGTGCATGCAGATAATGTTTGAGGAAGCTGATTTTGTAGAACAGGTGGTCCCTATTCCCCACTCTAAAGGACGACACATAAAAAGAGTCAGCATGTTACTCTTATACATTCTTTTCCCTAAATGCTTGCTATTCATAGTGGCTAGTACAGGCCTGTTTGTGGATGAAACAGCATTTACTCTTATACATTTTTCCATACATGTTTACCATTCATAGTCTTATAAAAGCCTGTTTGTGGATGATTATGTCCTTTGTGCCAAGAATGAAGAGGATTTGCAGAAAGTTGTAAATGGGTCTTATGATGTGTTTAAGCATATGCAATGAAGGTTAATGCAAGTAAAATTAAAGTAATTGTGTTTGAGAGGGAACAGAGTGAACATACAGATTTTGCAAACCAATATAGAGTGAGAGAAAAAGTGTACTAAATTGTGGTACAGATATGGTATGAGAAAGATTGAAAAAGGTGACAGAATCTAAGTATCTGGGAGCTATATATTGGGTAAGTTTGCTGATATGGAAGGAGGGATAAGGGAGACAGCAATCTAGGGTAAAAGTCACTGGGTCCCTTAATAGAATAATGAAAAGGAAGAAAGGTAAGTTATCCCTAAGGTAGGGGAGAAAGAATTCTACCTTCATATTCCCCAAGCATCACAGAAAGCGACTCAAGAGAGTTGAAGCGGGTGCTGGAAACCCTCCCCTTCTTGGATTTCAATTTCTACAAGAAAAAACCAAAGGAGTCAAGTGGGGAGCGCTCATCCTCCTCGAAGGCTCAGATTGGGGTGTCTGAATGCGTGCGGATGTAACCAAGATAATAAGAGGAGATAGGTAGTATGGTTGAGGAAAGAAACCTGGATGTTCTGGCTCTGAGTGAAATGAAGCTCAAGGATAAAGGGGAAGAATGGTTTGGAAATGTCTTAGGAGTAAAATCAGGGGTTGGTGAGAGAACAAGAGCGAAAGAGGAGTAGCACTACTCCCACAGCAGGAGTTGTGGGAGTGTGTGATACAGTGTAAGGAGGTAAATTCTAGATTGATGTGGGTAAAACTGCAAGTGGATGGCAAAGAGATGGGTGATTACTGGTGCTTATGCAACTAGTCATGAGAAGAAAGACCATGAGAGGCAAGAGTTTTGGGAGCAGCTGAGTGAGCGTGTCAACAGTTTTGATGCAAGAGACCGGGTATTGTAGATGGGTGATTTAAATACAAAGGGAAGTAATGTGGCAGTGGAGGGTATAAATACAATTGGTGTGCATGGGGTATTCAGTGCTATAAATGGAAATGATGAAGAGCTTGAGGAACTGTGTGCTGAAAAAGACTGGCAAGTGGAAATACCTGATTTAAAAAGAGAGATATACACGAGTATATCAGGTGAGTGGGATAGTCAATGGGCATCATTAGGTTATGTATTAATTGATAAGCATGTAAAAGAGAGACTTTTGGATGTAAATGTGCTGAGAAGGGCAGCTGAAGGGATGTCTGATCACTATTTTGTGGAGGCAAGGGAGAAGATTTGTAGAGGTTTTTGAAAATGAAGTGACAATGTTGGGGAGAAGGGAATGGTGAGAGTAAGTGAGCTTGGAAAGGAGACTTGTGTGATGAAATACCAGCAGAGATTGAGTGTAGAATGGCAAAAGATGAGAGCAAATAAAGCGAGGGAAGAAGTTGAGGAATGGGAGATATTTAGGGAAGCAGTGGTGGAATGTGCAAGAGATGCATGTGGCATGCAAAAGGTGGGAGGTGGCCAGATTAGAAAGGGTAGTGAGTGGTGGGATGAAGAGGTAAAGTTGCTAGTGAAAGTTAAAAAGGGAGGTGTTTGGGTGGTACTTACAGGGAAGGAGTGCAAATGATTGGGAAATGTACAAGAGAGAGCAGCAGGAGGTCAAGAGGAAGGTGCGGGGGTTGAAACTGAAAAGGGGGGCAAATGAGTGTTGGGGTGAGATAGTATCACGAACTTTAGGGAGAAAAAAAGATGTTTTGGAACGAGGTAAATAATATGCAAATGAAAAGAGAACAAATGGGAACATCAGTGAAGGGTGCAAAAGGGGAAGTGATAACACATAGTGATGAAGTAAGGAGGAGATGGAGTGAGTATTATGCAGGATTGTTAATTATGTTTGATGACAGAGTGGCAGATGTAGGGTGTTTTGGTCGGGGTAGTATACGAAGTGAGAGAGTCATGGAGAGTGGTTTGGTGAAGAGATAAGAGGTGGCGAAAGCCTTGCAGGAGAGTGTCATGGAAAGTGGTTTGGTGAAGTGACAAGAGCTGGTGAAAGCCTTGCAGAAGAAGTGTGGCAAAGCAGCAGGAGTGGATGGTATTGCATATGAATTTATTAAGAAAGGGGGTGACTGTATTGTTGACTGATTGGTAAGGATATTCTGTGTATATAGGGATCATGGTCAAGTGCCTCACGATTGGTGGAATACATGTATAATGCCACTGTATAAAGGCAAAGGGGGTAAAGGTGAGTGTTCAAATGACAGAGCCATAAGTTTGTTGAGTAAACCTGGTAAATTGTGTGGGAGAGTATTGATGAGAGGGAAAAGGCATGTACACAGCATCAGATCGGGGAAGAGCAATGTCATTTCAGAAGAGAAAGAGGATGTACGGATCAGGTATTTGCTTTGAAGAATCTGTGTGAAAAATACTTAGATAAACAGACTGATTTGTAGGTGGCATTCATGGATCTGGAGAAGGCATATGATACAGTTGATAGAGATGCTTTGTGGAAGGTCTTAAGAATATATGGTATGGAAGGTAAGCTGCTGGAAGTAGAGAAAGTTTTCATCAAGGATGTAAGGCGTGTGTGCGAGTAGGAAGAGAAGAGAATGAATGGTTCCAAGTGAAGGATATTCTGCGGCAGGGGTGTGTGATGTTACCATGGTTGTTTTGATTTGTTTGTGGATGGGGTGGTTAGGGACGTAAACGCAAGATTCTTGGAGAAAGGGCGAGTGTGCAGCCTGTAGGTGATGGGAGGAGCTGGGAGGTGAGTCACTTGTTTGCTGATGATACAGCACTGATGGCTGATTCGAGCGAGAAACTGCAGAAATGGTGACCGAGTTTGGAAGAGTGTGTGAAAGGAGAAAGTTGAGAGTGAATGTGAATATAGCAAGACTATTTTCAGGGTATATTCCTTTTTAAACAGATGATCAAAAATAATTCAGTGTTCATATCGAAGCACTGAGAACTTATTCCCAAAGCCAAGGTACATATCATCACAGCTGCTTGACTAATATCAACTAATTAGATTAAGTGGCAGTCTAAATAGCTATTCCCAATATGAAGCGAAGGGATCCAGTTACTGAAGAGATGGCGCTCAGGACTGTTCGTTGAGAGCTTCAAAGACTACAAATATCAGCAGTGCGGGTCTTGCATGGGGCATAAACTTCCGAGATGGATGGATATTACGTACTCAAAGGTCATTGGTCGCGACATGCTTGGGAAACATATGTAGCGACGCAGTCACAGGAAATTTACAGCGATACGTTGTCATGGCTTTTGCAAGATCGGACAGGAAGGTACAGTATTTTGAACACCGTGTGTGCGGTTTATTGAGAGATGCAAGTCAGGATATTTCAGCGCTTAGTGCATGAAAGGACCACCGAAATGACTGACTGATAAGACAAAGTCTACTGGCCAGTACATCTGAAAGTAATGCACGTCGTCAACGGGACGCAGAGGGAACAGAAGCTGCTTATGACAGGATTACGATACAAAGACGTTGAATTTCGCTTTAAACTTCAGATTTTAACATGCTTTGCTATCGCTCCAACACAACATAGTGATGAACGAGTAATAGATAATTTCTAACGTTCGTTTCATCCATAAATGTGTAAAAAGGAAAGTGAAAAATAATTTTCTCAAAGAATACAGCTTGAGCTATGAGAAGCACCTGGACACATAATAACACTCAAGCATTAACATTATAGATCACAATAACATGCCTGGAGAATGGCTGTAAGACCTGTTGCGAAGCTTTCCCGGCAGAGCTTAACGGCAGCATCTATATAACCGTATGTTACACTGTCCTCAAAGAACATTTACGAAAATAAAAGACAGTGGCCGATACACTAAGACAAACACCTGCTATGGGAACCGATGAGTACGGTTGCCGTGGACACCAATTCAATCTGGCAGGACGGAGGATCACTCGGCTTCCTTCAGGTGTCAACGACGGCCTTAGGTCTTATCGACAGCCCTTTGGGTTAACGACGACATCTTGCCTCAAAGACGACATCACGGCTCAATACGACTTCAAGTCTCAACGGCGAGCATTTGGAGGCAACGTCAGCTGGTCTAAACGACATCAGGTCTCAATGACCACAGGTTTCAACGCCTCGTAGATGCAGGAGAAACCTATTCAAAAGATAAAAGAAAATCTTAGAAAACTTTTATAAAATCATATTTCTTGGCCAATGAATGTTTCACTCATGAATAGAGAAGTTAGTTAACTTTAAGATGTTGAAAATGTTTTCTTTATATCAGATAAAATCCAAAACCTTTACTTCAAACATTTCAGTGTGTAAAATGGTAGAGTAAGAAACATTTATTTTCACATGGAAATTCATGTTTCACTTTACCACACTGGCCGTGGATCGAGGATGTGTTTGTGATGTCACAGGCTGTATGTACATGATCCATCCAATGATGACAGATGAAGATAGGTATCCTTTCATCTCAGGAATGTCCACATATCTTGTTAAGTCATTACAGAGGATTATCCTAAAGAGAAGGATAAGACTCAGCACAGCAAAAACCTGAACATCATTAATGCCCAGGAATTTTCTGCTCACAGATTCTTGAGTAGAGTTTGAAGATGTTGTCGGCAAGAGACGCTGTTTGGATCAGATGATCGTATATCATGCTCACATATTCCTCCACATGACGTTTGTTTTTCCAGTTCCCTTGCTTCTCCAGGCCACAATCTTTGTTAAACTAAATGTTTATATTTCTTCATATCTTGTGCATTTATATATAGATAAATACATATGTATGTATTTTTTTCTTTTTTTTTCATACATATTCGCCTTTTCCCGCGTTAGCGAGGTGGCGTTAAGAACAGAGGACTAAGCCTTAGAGGGAAAATCCTCACTTGGCCCCTTCGCTGTTCCTTCTTTGAAAAAGCAGAAACTGGAGGGGAGGATGT
>JAUUDW010640556.1:0-10940 GCA_032361385.1 Panulirus guttatus
AACCTTAATTACTACCCTTAGAGATAACCTCCTTTTAGTGTGTCCTAAGATAAATTTCCTTGATTTCTGCTCCTTTGAATTGAGAATTTTCCATTAATACACCCTCTGAGATAGTTCCTTTTTATTTCTGTCTCCTTATGAGGTAATTACCTTTAATCTAATCCCCTTAAGAGATAACTGCTGTACCTTTTATTTCTGCCTCTCTCAGACTTTATCCTTTGTTATGGCTCCCTAAAGAGATTACGCATTATAATGCACATTCGAGATATCTACCTTTTATTACTATATTGGGACAATCCTTTATTACTGTCCTGTTTAGGGATAGGAACCATCTATTAATGTATGCTGTTAGTAAATAGCTATACTAATTATCCTGCACGAAGAGATGACCTCCTTAATTACCTCCCTTTAAAGGGGTAACTGCACAAATTGGTAGATATCTTATGTTACTACCTCTTTCAAGAGTTACTTACATATAACCACAGAGAAGTAAATGTCTCATATTGTTCTACCCCCATCAGGAGTTACCTGCCTCTTCTTAGTGCCTAGTCTGGGAGGTAGGTATCTCATTAATATTACCCCCATTGGAGGCATAACTCCTTCAGTAGTAAGCCCCTCTGAGAAGTACCATTCCTCTCATTAGTGCCTTCCTTCAAGTGGTAACTTCACAGATTTCTTGATGAAGTTATTACCCAGTTTGAGGGTAGCTACACTTAATTGGTACTGACCTTTCGAAAATTATGGCTATTTACTGCCTCATTAATGTCAAATGTCATTTCATCTGACTTTCAGTCAAGCAAAATTCCTCCGTATTTACCTTGGGGAGAACTCATTTGCAAGGCCTCTGATAGAGAAATATATGTAAACATTAGGAAACAAATGAATGGAACCCAAATATATTAAGCATATAGAAACATGTATATGTAAATACATACAGGTTCACGCTTAATGTACAGCAGAACTTTGCAATTGTCCGTGCTTGTTATGCAGGATGATTTTCATGGTTGCTTATGCTTGATATGCAGAACTTCTACAGCTGTTCATGCTTGATATGCAGAAGTTATACAGTAGTTCATGCTGCAGATGCTGAACTCCCACATTTGTTGATGCTTGATGTCAAGAACTCCTGCATTTCTTCTTGTTGGATGTCAAGAACTTCCACTGTCATTTGTGCTTGATGTGCTGCAGGACTTCCATAACTGTTCATGCATGAAATGCAGAACATATAGCCTGCAGTTGTCCATGTTTGATCTACGGCAGAGTTGCTTCAGTTGCTCGTGCTAGACCTGAAGAACTTCCACAACAGTTCATGCTCATTATTCTGCAGAACTTCCACCACAACTGCTTTGACATGCATTCTTCCTTGACACGGATTCATTTTGCTATTTATACACTCATCTCTTCCCTTTACCATGTTCAACTCACATACCACTTCTGTCATGCAAAGCGATGCACCGTCCTTTGATAGCAACATATTGATGTATTCGTACAAACCAATGGCTCATTCCCCTAGCCTCACCATGCTTTTGGATAATTTTCTTCCTCTTTTAGACCTCCAGCAGTGTTTTCAGTTAAATTGGTGTTGCCATGTTAACAGAATGTTAGTAGCTCCATCTACATATCAACACCATTATGTTCAGTTTTCTATGTAGCAGGAGTTGAATGACTTCTCCCTCTACATGATTTTGTTTTCAAGCAAGCAGGGTATTTACCATCCCTGCTTCAGAAATTGTTTTTTGTGAATTTTTGGAAACATGAAGAGCTAATCTTCCATAGAAAGACTGGTAAAATATACCTTGAATCTTAAACAATATTGGCATTATTGGGCCAATCCTTTTAAAACTCTCTACAAGGAATACATCCATAAACATCAAAAATCTGTGAATTAAAAATACAAGAATATATACTTACATACAGATTTTCGTATGGTACATATCCACTCACATGAACACGTGTATGTTAAACTATGGTTTTGACACAAGCTGCCATCCTATGGAAGTTGAATCCTTGTGCTTTACAGTCTCACCCCTTTATTGCGAGCATCTCACCCCCTTGTTCATGCTATTGACAGATCTGTTATCACCCGTATAAAACCTCTGTCCTATTTGCTCTCAGGGATATATAACATCAGGTTCATTTACCCCCTGTTTATTACAAGGGCATACTCCTGTTGTCTATACCATCTGGACCCCTTGTTGCTATACTTCAGGAATTTATCTTCCCATCTATGTAACCTCTGTACTCTGGGTCCTGTAGAATGCAATTTTATATTCAATTAAAGCACCTTTGTTATTTTAAGTTTTGTCCTCTTGCTTGTTCTTGAGTGTTTGTGCATGATAACAGTATACTACAACTGTCTTGTTTGTGAACTATGTCATCCTTGTTTGTACCGTATATATAT
This sequence comes from Panulirus guttatus, assembly GCA_032361385.1. Lineage (NCBI taxonomy): Eukaryota > Metazoa > Arthropoda > Malacostraca > Decapoda > Palinuridae > Panulirus > Panulirus guttatus. Next base: position 2,402 of record JAUUDW010640556.1, read on the forward strand.
ATATGACCAAAAAGTTTCATGTCATTTTTATGTACCTTTACTTATTTTTTTGTGGTGTCTGCACTTCCCAGCTCTTCTGTTTATATTTTCATCTCTATAGTGATGCACTTTTGCATTTACTTTATCTTAATGATTTCTGCTCCTGTGAGGAATGCTTCCATGTAATATTACCTTAAATCTTCACGTTTGTCTTACTGTATCCATGGTATTTATACCTCCAGTATTACAGTCTTAAAACCTCTATATCTGTGTCCAAAGAAGTATGTGTATGCTTTACCTTATCTTATCTTACCCTCCTGCCTAAGTAGTCCCTTTCATGAGACTCTCACTTTGCTCAGGGAGCCAGGCCATATCCACCAGGCAGGCCTATAGATCATAAAGTGTAATAATGTTGCATATGTGTGTCAACGTAGAGAGAGTGGTGGCCAGTTGAGGAGGAAGTGCTAAGTGTCTTCTTTGTGGTGGTTGCATCGTGGGCATGAGGAGTCCTGTGATATGTTGAAATGGTGCTTGTAATGATGGGTGATGTCCAGAGCACAGAGGGAAAAGAGTGACTCTTGTATGTCTGGGGAATTCAGTTTCTGATGGGTTTGTGTTTGGCATGGTGATGGTTAAGATTGTGTCAAGAGGATGTTGTGTAGTGCTTGTTGGGTCATATTTGTATGTACACATTTGTCATTTTGGTGTTTGTTGGGGTGAGAGGGAATCTGTGATTACAGGTTTCTGAAATGTGAGGAAAGGATCAGATTTCTTTTCCTTTTGGGATGTTGGTGGTTGGGTACAGAGTAGCTTGGATGTAAAGAGTTTGGAGTTGTTGCAAAGCACTGAGTACCAAGCATATTGAGGTGGGCTTGTATTGAGAGAATTTTTCTTAGTGCAGGTGTTGAGCACTTGTAGTTGTTAGATAGCCAGTTGATGAGGCATAGTCTAGGATGGAGTGGATGATTGGTTTGCAGAGAATACTCTAGGATTGGTAGTGGATCATTTTTTTTCAGAGAGCTCAGATACTGAAGACGGAGGTAGTATGGGGGAGTAAGCGAAAGGGGAGTTGAATGGTTTGGAAGGTTTTAGGATTGGTAGTTATGAAGTTTCCAACTGTTAGGGATTTTTTTGTGTAACCCTGAGTGGTTGAAGATATCTGTAAGGGCTTGGACTGCAACTGTGCCAAAGTGTATTAATGAAAGTTTGGTATGTTGGCTGGGCCTGTTACAGGAGAGAATTCTTTATGATTTTGATTGCATTGCATGTGTCTGTGGGACTGAAAGGTAGGTGAGAAGTTGTTTCTAGATATATTTTGTTTAGTTTTTTCATGATTTTTCTGTTTTAATCATGTTGTTGGTTTGTTGTTGATTTTTTGGAAATATTTCTGAGTATATTTTTATGTTCTTTGGGCGAAGGGATATCACTGGATTAGGTCAGACGTGCTTCATATGTGAGGGTCTTGGTTGGTGAGGCAGGTTTGGATCTACTTTAACGCATGTCAGAGTTGGTTTCTGTAGATTTTGTGCGATTACTGTGATGAGACGAGAACCAGTTCGCTTTCTGTCTTTCACTGATTAAGCTAGTGATGGTGGTGTGTAGACATTTGATTTATTTTGTGATTTCTGTTGATAGTTTGTTGTTCTGTCCAAGTTATTCTCTTTGTTTTGTAGTGGTATACAGTTTTGATCATATTTCTTTTAATGCCCTTTTGATATATGCCATTTGCTGTCTAGGTTGCTGGTATGATGTGGTGTGAGACGGTATGATATAGGGATGGAAAATCACCCATAGTGAAGTTTTGGAGCTTGGATTCTAAGTATTGTTTGAATCCTGGCTAATCTGCTTTTCTATGGTTTTTGTTTGTATTACTGGTGGCTTTGTGGGTTGATTGAGTTAGTGTACATTATCGGAATGGGTTTGTAGTCAGAGGAGAGTTCATACATTGTGTTCCAGTTAGTTCTAGTGTGCAGTGCTTGTGTGCAACAATTAATATCTGGCAAATTTGGCTGCTGGAGATGTTCGATTTGGAGTCTGTTTGGTAGGTTTCATAGGCTGATGATGATGAAAGGGTGCAGTTGATCTGTGAATCATTTACTTCAGGGATGTTGGGTGTGAGTATTAACCCAAGAAGGATAGGTGTTGGGCATGTTTTTTAAGTTCTGCAGTTGTGTGAGTACTGAGCCCTGGTGGATAGATGGTGGGCATAATGTTTATTTGCATTAAGATTTGCTTTGAGGAGGGGATGGTCGTGTATTTCGTGCCATTGTTTAATCGGTATTTTTGCTGGAATCATGAGCGTTTAATGGTTTTCGGGCTAAAAATTACCCTGAATTATTACTTGCAATTTTTTACCTCCTCTTCTTTGGTTTCTCTTCTTTGTATGTTACTCTTATCATTTTTACACAGCTGTATTCATTCGTTCTTCCTATTTTCTCACCTTTGTATGTGGTGTTTTACCTCCAGTTATCAGATAGCTTGATTTCTTTTAAGATGTCCAGCTTTTGTTCTTTTAATTTTGAGCCGTTAGTAGTTGCTACCACAAATACCACAGACACCTTCTACCACAGTTACAGAGAGAAAACTCTTGAGTCAAGTTACAGAAGGCATGAAGGAATAGTTTTGCTTGAACAGAATTGTGAATATAAGGAACAGCCTCAGAGTAAGCTGGAAATACTGAATGAAAAACTTTACAAGAATGTTTGATGTAAAGGAAATTTGATAGGGCCTATCCATTAACAGCCAACCTCCTCTCTCTCTTAACCCACTGCCCACCCACTTATTGCATAAAAGGCTAATATAAGCTTCTCTCATTGGCATTTCCAAGACTACAGGTATCAGCCACAATCATCGAAAACACTGCTACCGTAAACTTCACTTCACCATTGCTCACCCATTGAATTTGTTATCTGAAGGAATACCTCTTTACAAGTTTTTCTACCTCATTTACTGATAAAGAATATGATGCAAGTATTCTGACCATTTATTGACAAGCAAATGGTTACATATTAGAACCCTCCTTGACCATGTTAGCTTGTCATTTAGAATAGAATTTTTAGGTGTGAACTGGGGAAACAATACCCAACTGAAGTGTTTTTTATTGTCTATGCAAGGGATTCTTAGCTCTCATTTTTTCCCATATTTTAACACCTCTAATTACTTATTTTTTTCCTTATGCTGTTCTAAAATCCAAATAATATGGAATGACCTCAGATTTCTTTTTTGCATTTCTCATGTTACAAGTTTTTAGCATGAGAGGGCTAATCAAACCATTTGGGATGGCATTTTTCAATTGTTATTCCCTTTTTACTATTTTTCAGCACGAAAATCTAAACTAGCCACTTTGGATATGGTTTTAAGCAGCCCCTTAATTGCTGGTTAATTGACCCACTAATTAACCTCCCTTAAACAACCATCAAATAATCCTTCAACCAGCTGTCCTCTTCACATACCTCAACAACCTTTTTAAAATTGTCCTCTCAATAATCCTCACAATGTTTCTTAAAGCAGTTAAAATGTCATTAAAAAATCTCCAATGGTCCTGCATATTTTCTCTAAAATTCCTACAAAAACCCAGTAAATATCCTACAAAGACCCACCACCTGCATTCATTCTCTAAGGATCTGAAAGACTTCCTCAGGGATCCTGTTGACATTTACTAGGGCCCTTTACACAGTCTTCAAAGATACTGCAACCTCCTAAGATCTTTTAAACACTCTCCAAATATCTTACTGAACTCCTATGATAAACTTGTAGATACTGTGCCTCCAAATATTTCATAAATGGCTCTAAAGATCTTCCAGACATCTCTGAATATCCTACAAACATTTCTAAAGATCCCGCCATGCACCAGTTAAAGCAGTGCCTTACAGACATATCTGAAGATCTTTCCAGACAGTCTCATAGAATGATACAATAATAAACATTTTAACAGCACAGGATTCCACCATAACATCTTAAGTTTTCACCAACCCTGTGTGCATACATCCAGCTCACAAATTTTCTGTAGCTTTCTCTGCCACAAAAAGATCTTCTAACATGTTCTTTTCATTTAGAAGTTTAAAAAGTAATATGTAAACAAGTGTTTATTTTAGCATGTGTCATGATAAACTTTTCATATAAACAAGTGTCTCTTAAAGCAACTCAGTATCTCCTTTATCAGCTAAATCCTCTTTGTCTAACATCTCTTAAGGCAAGTAGATTTTTACTCTATTTCTTTACACACTGCTTTCAAAGCACCTGCAGTAAAAGCAAGAGTTTTAGAAATTGATATAAATGATAAAAGTTTGAGAAAGAGTCCTTAAAAAAAACTCATTAATGTTCATTCATTGTCAGAAAATTGCATTATACAGTACACTAACAGTATCGGAATTTCTTGGTCATGAAAGCATAGCCCTTGAGTATGACAGGATGACACTTGGGTATGATGACCTAGACCAAAGGTAAAGCCTTCATAACAGAGGTCGTACTTTACTGTCGTACTCAGGGGCCATCCAGCTGTTTAAAGGACAAACAGAAAAAGGCTTCTGTCCTCACCTGTGATGTCATAGCAGTCATTAAGTTGTGGAATGCTTCACATGATCCTTAAGGAATGAGAGAACATAGGGTTACATGTCTCTCATGCCACAGACAACCATAAAAGTTGAAAGTAAATTTAAGGGGTCACATGATTAATGTTAAACACCTATGTATAGTACTGGACTTGGACACATTTTCCTTTACACTGCTGTTGACATTAGCCCCTCAAGCACAATTGTATGAGTCATAGGTATAATGACCTATCTGTTGACGTAACCCTTAAGGATTAAGTCAAAGCTGGGTCTTCATACCCAAAAATTGTGCTATTGTGCTCATGGGGTTGAGTATATTCCATTTTCTGCACAGCTCTTAGGAGTTTCTTATTTCTGCAGATTGTTTACTTATACATCTGCCTCTGCCCTTCATAAAGAGATGTCTGATAGCATATTTGTTTGTCTGATTGGGGCATGTTTTTTGCTTGTGCCGTGTCAGCTACTATATAATATGGCCCAGCAGAGACAGTACTCTGACAGCTCCCTCAACAAAGACACTCCATTCGTCTCTTTCTCTACATACAGCCTCTATAGGGTCTATGTCCTTCATCTCGCCATAAGCTAACTTCCACGTACAGCTTCACGAATGAATTCAATGACTGGATGAATTTCATAATAGTCTGCATCTTCTAGAAACAGTTTGTAACCCACAAACAATCATTCGATGTCCTCTAACTATCTCTGTCTATCTTTGTCCTATCTACCACCTCTCTGGCTTCTATAAAAGCTTTAACAATTTCCAGACCCAAAAGAAGTTTCTTTATAACCTTTGTCCCATCTTGCAGACATAAAGCAGTTCCAAATCTTCACAGATGGGTATCTAATAATCTCTGACCCTTTAATATATCCATTTAATTGCCCCTAACCTCCATGTAAAACCCTGTAACTTCCATGTAATTTACTCTGAATGCCTCTGAATCCTAAATTACCTCTAACATCCTTAGAAAATCCCCTGAATGCCTCAGGCCTCCTCACACACGCCTCTCCATGTACAGCTTTCTTACAGCTTCTGACCACGTACAACTCTCTAACAACCTTCTATCCTCCACAAACAGCCTTCTGATAGCCTGTAACTTTCTCGTAAAACCCTCCACCCTCCAGGTACAGCATTCTAACAGCCTTTAATTTCTACAGAATCCCTCTAACAGCTTCTTTCACACAGCCATCTAATAGCCTGGAATTTCCACATACAACCTTCTAACAACCTTTATCCTCTGCATACAATCTGTAACAGCTACTGGCCTCTGTATACAGTCCTCTAACAACCTCTGACTTCCACTTACAAACCTGTAATAACTTCTAACCCCCATAAACTTGTAACACCTCTAACTTCCACGTACAGTTCAATAACATATATAGCTTACAGACACTGACCCCTCCTTCCAAACACTCCTTCACTTGTCAATGCACCTAGTGCCTTACTTTTGTTCACATTTACTTTAAATTTGCTCTTTCTTCAACCTCTAACCTCTCTCTATATGTATAACCTTCTAATGGCCTCAGAGCTCCACAGACTGTCCTCCAACAAGTCTGACCTAGACACATAACTCTCTTAACAAACTTTAACCTTGATTTATAACCCTCTAATTGCCTTTGACCTTTATATACAAGTCTGACATCCTCTGACTTCCATATACAGCAATCTGACAGCCTGTAGTCTCCACAGACAACTCTCTAACAGCTCTGACATCAACAGACTCTAACCTCCACAGACAACCCCTAAACAGCCCTCAAAGAACCTCCAGTCTCTGCATACAGCTCTCTGACAATCTCAAACATCCTGCAGCCCCGCACATATGCATCCAACAACCTCTCGCCTGCACTTGCAGCTAACAAACAACCTCTAACCTCTACGTACAGCCTCTAACAACCCCTAACCTTAACATGAAGCCTTTAACAACCTTTTGTTCTTTGCAGTTAGCCCTCTAACAACCTCAGACCTTTACATACAGCTTCTAACAACCTGTTCACTGCACTTGGCCCTCTTAACAACCTTTAAGCTTTAGATACAGCCTCAAACACCCTCTCACCTTTGCATTCAGTCTTCAAGCAACCTCTGGCCTCGATATACAGCCCTCAAACTAAACTCCACATACAGTATTCAGACAACTTCCATATACAGCCACTGAACAACATTTAATCTCTATATACAACTGTAAAACAACCTGTAATCTCCACATGCAACCCTCTTAGAACTTCCAGTCTCCACATACAGCCACCTGACATCATCTGCACAAAACACACTATCACCTTTTAGCCTTTCCATACAACCTTCTTACAACATCTGACCTATGGCGGCAGCTCTTTAACCAGCTCTTATTTCCGCATACAGCCATCTAACAACATCAGACTTCCACGTACAACCCTCAACAAATTCTACCCTCCACACGTAGCCCTTTGACAATTTACCGTTAATTCTTCATACAGAATCCTCTAGCAACCTCTAACTTCCACATACAGCTTTATGAGAACTTGTATCCTTTGCATACATTCTTCTAACAATGTATAGCATCTAAATACAGTCCTTTAATACCCTCTAAACTCTGCTCACATCCTCTAGGAACCACTGACTTCCACATTCAACCCTCTAACAACCTCTAACCTCCACATACAACCCCTAACAGCCACTACTCTCCACATACAACCCTCTAACTTCCTCTACCCTCCACATACAATCCTTTATCAGCCTCTACCCTCCACATACAACCCTCTGAAGCCTCTACCCTCCACATACAACTCCTAACAGCCACTACTCTCCACATACAACCCTCAGACAGCCTCTGCCCTCCACATACAACACTCTAACAGCCTCTACCCTCCACATACAACCCTCTGAAGCCTCTACCCTCCACATACAACCCTCTAACAGCCTCTACCCTCCACATACAACCCTTTAACAGCCTCTACCCTCCACATACAACCCTCTGAACCCTCTACCCTTCACATACAACCCTCTAACAGCCTCTACCCTCCACATACAACCCTCTGACAGCCTCTTCCCTCCACATACAACCCTCTAACAGCCTTTACCCTCCACATACAACCCTCTAACAGCCTCTCTCCACCAGTGCTGTGAGTGCTGGTCCACTTCTTGCCTGTTGCTGGACTCCTCCTTCAGATGACTCAACTTGGGTCCGGACCGTCAGCCTGGAGTGAGTCCTCACACTGCATGACTGGAATGTCTCAATGCATAGAATGTCTAAATGCCTAGAATGTTCTTAAATCCTGGAATGTCTCAATGCCTAGAGGTGTAGCACTGGGAATGTGTAGCGTCCGAAACGTTGGAATATCATTCTACCTAGGAAGTTTGATGCTTGCAACATTTAATGCCTAGAATGTCCAAATAGTTAATAAGATTCCAGAATGTTTTGTGTATGGAATACTTATCGCATGGAAAGTCCTCTTGCTTGAATTTGTGTACATTGCTGTTTGGTGGAAAGTTTTGATCCAATGATTTTATAGGGGTCTTTGTGCCTGTCAAGCTGATAGACCATTGCATGATGTGTCCTGCATGTCTTAGTATAGAGTGCATGTACTGAGGCCATGTTGCCTGCAGAATTAAGATTATTATTTCTAAAAATATATTTATGGCTACTAGAGTCCATGAAATGTCTTGATGATTGCAAATTCTGCAATTATTTACATGTCTTGTTGACTCTTGAGTCATTATTTTTCGTAGTACTTGTACGTAAAAAATTTTGGTAGGGTAAATAGTTTGTTTTCAGGAAGTTCAGTGGTCATTTGATGTCCAGGATGATACAGCCTTTGGAAAGATTGAATACTTCCCACTATTCCCTGCCTGTCATAGAAGGCGATTAAAAGCTGCAGGAGTGGAGAGGCTAGAAATCCTCTCCTCTAGTTTTTACTTTTCCAAAAGAAGGAAATGAGAGGGGGGCCAAGTGAGGAGTTTTCCCCTCTAAAGCTCAGTCATCTGTTCTGGTACGCTACCTTGCTGACGCGGGAAATGGCGAATATGTATGGAAAAGAAA
>JAUUDW010640566.1:0-10940 GCA_032361385.1 Panulirus guttatus
TCCCTGCCTAGCTCCTTCTTCTTTTTCCCCTTTTAGAAACTGAAAATACAAGAAGGGGAGGGGAGAAAGGGGAGAGAGAATTTTACCTCTGTATTCCTCTGCATGTTGTGGAAGTTGACTAAAGGGGATGGGATCTGGGGGCTGGAAACCCTCTCCTTGTATTTCAATTTCTAAAGCTCCATGGTGGCCCATACTGCTGTCCTGTTTTAAAATGACTTGTATTTGATAGGTATGGTATTGCTGCTGTGACAGTGGAGGGGCAACAGCATCAAGGTCAAGGGTGGCACAGTGTGTCAATGCATCAGTTAGGGCGTGTCCTTGAAGGAGTCTGCCGTTCTCTGAATAATCTCTTGGAACGTTTTCATCAGTCTTTCTTCTTCTACCTTCTACCAGCCACAAATAGGTACATCTCTATAGGTAAGTGTAATGTTTGAGCAAACTGAATTAAAGTTACTAGTAGAAGAATCTGTCTCTGATCATGTATATTACTTTTTAGCATTGTGAGATGTAAATCCACTACATTTCTCACTACCAGATCTTTGCACACCCATCTATACTTGCATTTCTTTCTAACTTGTGCTACTGTTAAGATGGTTGAGATAGTTTTGCTGGAATTGCTTTGTTTTACTCTCTTGCTCTAGGTATGTCATTGCTTCACACGATGAATTGTGCTGAATGTACTGGCTGTCACTTTTCCTGCACACAGAAGCATAATTTATTGTATTGAATAATGATGGGAAATGTAATATCACAGTAGAAGAGCTTTTTTCACTCAAGAATATATATGTAGTGATGGTGATTGACAAGCAGTACTTCGAATTCTCATAAATACGTTTGAATATACGGGATATTTTTGTGTTGCTTATCTGTAATATTTTGATTCCCCAGATACTGAATATATATAAAACTTCATACCCAAAGGGTTAGGAAGGGATATCCCATGATTCATATTGGATGTGACCCCTACTTTCAACATGATTAGTGGCTGTTGATGATAATTTGACTCCCACAGGTGTGTACATGCCTCCTTTTGGCATGATAGCTGGTGGGGTGTTGGTGAAAGCCCTGGCTCTTTGGTACTCGACCAGCTGTGCTGCTGAGGAACAGGAACAAGACAAAAAAATTAAAAAGAGGGTAAAGCTATTAGATATTATGTCTGTAATTCACTTGAAGGTGTTGAAAGGTTAAATTTATGAGTGTAGTTCCATAAATAGCCGGTATTGTTTTCATCTGACATTATGGTTTCTTACTTATCAGTGAACTGGGGGAAATCATGAGATCAAAATTGTTTCCTTGGCTTCATGAGACAAGTGAATGTCACGCCATCACTGCCACTCTGTATTAAAGTCCATATTACCCCTCAGCGAGCTGAGGTTGGGTCACTACAAAAAACATCGGGTGACTGGTGTCTGTCTTTTAACCTTTATGGGGTTGAAATAGCTGCATACCCCTCCCAGGATTTGAATCCATCCCTTGGTGTATCTTATCAGGAGATTTTGATCACTATACTCAGAGGATTGTTATCAACACCAGCATGCATGTCTCCTGTTACTGTTTCTGGTGAAGTAAACTGCTCTTACATTCTCTACTAACTCAGTAGTAATCATAATAAAACAGTGTTACAGAATTTAGAATATCTGCAAGCAGCAATCATGACATTGTAGATAAGATTTATGACAGAAAATATACAAGTTTAAGATTACAGTTTAAGGTGTAATCAGTAATAACTCAAAACTGCAAAGTAGCCTCAATAAGATAATGAATTTATCACCACATCCATCATGTAAGTAGTTTTTGTAAAAGCTAGGCTTTATGAGAAACAGGATGGATTACCATAGAGGATGTAGAATGTAAGTTCTCTGGATGGGATCCAACAATAAGATATAGCTGTTAAGTATTTGGTAGTAGTTGGTAGGCAGCAACCGACCAGGGTGATATATTACCGGTACTGCCTTCCTGGGTAATGGGAGGGTTAGTGACAAATGAGTAGTGAGCCAGCACTTCTGTGGTTGTCATGTTTCATTCCTTTGACCCAGGTAAATGTCTTTTCTTTCTGCTTCACTCCCATGTGAACTGCTAGCATTCTGCCACAAACATGCAATCTCTCCTTGTCACACATAACAACACTTAACTCACAACTCATTGATTATTTATAACTTCAGGTTTTCCTCCAGTGGGTGCTATGTGCTAGCTTTGCCTTTTGGTAGGAATGTTAGACAGGAGCAGTAGGTAGAAACATTAGAAGTAGGAGGTAGGAGCATTAGGTAGAAATAGTAGATTGGAGCTTTAGGCAGGAACAGTAGGCTGACACATAAGGTAGGAACCTCTGAAAACATCGTACTAGAATGACCCTCTGCCAGCGGCCTGTTAAGGATGAGGCTCTAAAGGCTAAGAAGTGGCGTGGAGGTCAACAGTTATGGAGACTTGCTGTGGCCACCTCCTTGAGGGAGTTCCTAGAGGGAATGGGCATCAGAGATATTAATAGATAGATAGATAGCTACATATTTATGACCTCAACATTTTGTAACAGTCACTCACTGAAATTTTGAATGTCAGCATAGAAGTACACTGAGAAAGAGTTTTCATGTACCACTGTGCTTTGATTATAGGAAAAGTCATATTGTCTATAAAACAAGAAACATTTTCCTTCTGACAGATTAAATCAGTACCAATAGTTTTTTGCTTTGAGTTTGATATTTATAATTTTTCTCCATATTGAAATGTTCTTTAGGAATTTTAGGTACCTTAATAAAAGAAAAATTCTTACACCAGTCATATAGAATGTTTAAAATGAAGATATTACTTTTCTCAATATTCTGCAAACAAAGGATGTATTCTGATAATGTTTGTTTAGATTATTAGTAGTGGAAACGATTTTGTAAAAGAGAGAACTTAATAGTTAGGAGCCATTATTTGAAAAATTATTTAAAGAACCATGCCATTTTTTAAATAATGTGTGTGTTGAAGGTGTTTGAAAGCAAACATAATTGACTTATAGTGCATATAGAATGTGTCATATGACTTTTTTGTTGCCAAGTAAATGCAAGGTCAAGTTTATATGGGCATGTCCAAAATATATTGAAAGCATTTTGAAGCTCTCTTGAAGTAATTGATGATAGTGTGGGAGGTGTGGAGTGTTTAGGATGTGGAGATATGTGGAGTGAGAAAGTCATGGTTAATGGTTTGGTAAAGAGAAGAGGTTGTGAAAGACTTGTGTAAGATGAAGTGTGGCATAGTTGTTGGGGTAGATGGGATTGCAGTTACATTTCTCAAGAAAGGGAGTGACAGAGATGTTGATTGGTTAATCAGGATCTTTAATGTATAATTGGCTGAAGGTGAGATGCTTGATGACTGATGGAATACCTTTATAGTGCCATTAGATAAAGGCAAGGGGGACAGAAAAGGATACTTCAATTTACAGAGGTATAAGTCTGATGAGTGTACCTGCTAAGTTGTGTGAGGGAGTGGTGATTTAGAGGATTGTGGCATACATAGAGCATCAAAGTAGGAAGGAACAGTGTGGCTTCAAGAATGGTAGAGGATGTGTGGATCAGATTTTGGCTTTGAGGAATGTTTGTGAGAAATATGGTAAGTAGGAAATAAGAGGGATCTGATGCAGCATTTATGGATATGAAGAAAGCTTATGATAGGGTGGTCAAAATGCTCTGTGGAAAGTGGTACAACTTTATGGCATGGAAGAAAAGCTACTAGAAACAGTGAGAATTTTTTATATTGAGAACAAGAAGTGTAAGTGGGAAGGGTTTAGGATGAGTGGCTCCTGATGAAAGTGAGTCTGCGTCAAGAGTCTGTGATGTCATCATTGCTGTTTGATTTGTGTATAGATAGGATAGTGAGTGAAGTAAATATGAGGTTTTGGAGAGAGGGGCAGGTCTACAGTATCCTGGGGGTAGAAGGGGTCTGGGAGGTGAGTTAATTGCTTTCTGCAAATGACATTGCTGTAGTGGCAAACTTGTATGAGTTTGGGAGAGTGTTTGAAAAAAGGAAGCTGAGAGTTGATGGTGAAGAAAAGTATGGTTTAGTAGTGGAGAGAGACAGGGTAGTTGGACTGTGAGTTTGAAAAGAGAGAACCTGGAGAAAGTGGATTGTTTTAGGTACCTGGGATGGAGGTGACAGAAGATGGAGCTATGGGAGTTGAAACGAACCGTTAGTTGGGGAGAAGACAGAGGTCCTAAGTGCGTTGAGTATGTGGAAAGAGAAGTCATTGTCTGTGAAGGCAAAGTTGGGGGTATTTGATTCTATAGTTGTCCTGGCAGTGTTGTATGGATGTGAGTCTTGGCCTAAGTGCAAAAGTACAAAATGAATACATTGGAAATGAAATGTTTGAGGACAGTACAAGGTGTGATGAGGATTAATTGAGTATGGAATAACATGGTAAGAGAGAAGTGTGATAGTTAGTGATGAATGTTTCAGAGAACTGAGCAGGGTATGCTGAAATGGATTGGACATGGAGAGAGAATGAGTGAGGACAGACTAGCTAATTAGAGGTGCTGGTTGAGTCGAAAGTCACTGTTCTCTTACACTACAAATGATATGGGATGTGGCTGTGAATAGGAACCTGGAGTTTCGTTGCATAATACATGACTGCTTGAGAATGAATATGAATAAATGAGGCCTTTCTTTGTCTGGTGCTACTGTTCTAACTTGGAAAATGGCAAACAAGTGTGAAAAAAGAGTTCTTTGTGAGCCTTGTAAATTATTTGTGAACCTAGTAAAACATTTTTTGTTATGGAAGCTGTAGGTCTGCATCTGTTGTATAGATCTTTGCATGATGCATATTGGAAACCTCTGAATTAAACATTTATTTGAAATATATTACTAAGGTTATTGATAGATTGATAAAGTTTGTCCACTTGATTTGTCTGCAGATTGACTATGGACTACTAGGATGTGTGCCTTTGGTAGTGTTGATGCATATGATAAGTGTGGCCTTGGCCTTTGCACCTCCAATGCTGTCCAGACTCGGCTCTTCTATGGGACTCTCTGCTGAAGATAGTGTATTCCTGGGCACCTCTGCTTTCTGTATGAGTCTCCTAATGCTTCCCAGTTGTGTAAACAGGTTAGATTTCCTTCAAATCACTTTCCCATTAAGGTAATTGTTTGCTACAGCATTGGCAGGTAGAATATACAGCGTACAGTACAGTATAATCTTAAGAACCCAGAATCAAGGACAAAACCCTTCCTGAATTTTGGAATTTAATGTATTCATTGGAAAATGTTAAACTATACATGTGCTTTACATCATAGATAAATAGATAATTTACCTAATATCAACACTTTCGCTCTGAAAATCACATATATGTTGTTGAACATATTTTACTGTTTATTGCTAAAGAAATCTTTACAAGTACTGCATATATTTCTGCATTTCACATGGCCTCTGAAATACTTGTCAAGTTATGCAGAGTGCTGGCATCTGTGAACAATGTTGGCAAACTAGAATGTAGATAACCTACACTAAAGGCTACTTACATTTACCTTGTATTTTCAGCATAATTTAGGCAAATTATGTGTATAATGATATCATGATGTACAATGTAACAGTTTGCCATATAGTACACCTTTTTTTCATACTTATTTTTTTTCATACTTATTTACTGTTTCCTGTGTTAGCAAGGTAGCTCTAGGAACTGACATTAAAGTGGCCTCATTTACTCCCATCCATTCTCTAGCTGTAAAGAAATTATGATGAATGAATGTGAGATTTTGATTTTTCTTGAGAAGTTGGGGACTTCTTAGAAACTGTTTCGTTTCTTTGCCAAATTTTTTTTTGTACTTGATCGCCATTTCTTGCATTAGCGAGGAAGTGCCATATGTGCCGTATGTGTAAATGTGTGTGTATATGAATGGATGGGTCTTTCTTTTTCTATTTCCTGGCACTGCCTCAGTGATATGGAAAACGGCAATCAAGTATAATAATAAAGAAAGATATCTGTATATAAAACACATGTTAATAAGGTATGGTAATGTTCTATATAGATAATGGAAATTCAAGCTTTCGGAAGATATCTGGCATATTATTCAATTTTGTTGTCTTACATTGAAAAACCATTTTTATGAATTTTCTTGTTAGAAACCTAAGTTACATTACTTGATATTCTTTTAGAGATATTTGATGTCAGGGAAGGAAACTTTATTGTCAGTTAACTCTTAAATGCTTGGAGTCTACATATGGAGACTTTCATAGCAGATGCTGGGAGTCATCATGTGAATGCTAGCTTTCATAGGCTTCTTTTGAACATCCCACCGAAAGTTTGACATGTGAATGTCTTCTAAGGGTTTGTTTTGGTCACTATTGGTGCTTATTACAGTGCCACTCACTCGAAATAGATTTGTGAATATATGTCGTGTAAAAACTATATATAGATAGAGATCACACACAAGGATAAGGGTCATGCCATTATGCGCAAAGATAAAGTCTTGCAATGATGATGCATCAGTCCCTTTCATCCTAGTGTGTTCACTAACATGTTGGTATTAGAAATTTTCCTGTGTACACTCTGAAACTCCCTTTCTGCATGAGAATCTAAGTTCCTCCATTCTATCTCTTTATAAATGATGTGTTGGGATTGGGAATTATCTTGTGTACACTCTACAAACTCCCTATCACCTTGATAATCTAGATTTCCCCAGTCTGTCTTTATAATTGAAAACCCTCATTATCAGTACTTTGCCATCTCCTAGAAGTGAGTGCTTTACAGATCTTTGTACTATCCTGAGTGTTTTGTCATAGTTAACATTGTATTTTTTGTTCTGATCTTTGAAATTCTTTGAAGGATTAGATAGTACCATCATTGTGTACTTCTTCAGTATAGTTACTCTCCTCTTCTCATTATGTATTATCTGAATGGGCCCTTGTGTGAGATGGGTTGATTTTATACAAATAGATAGTGTAAGAGAGAGGTATGATAATAAACATAGTATGAGTGAGGGAACTGACCAGGGTGTGCTGAAATAGCTTGGACATATGAACAGGATAAGCAAAGAAAAACGACAAAGATCTATGTTTTATTAGTGGAGGAAGTTAGGGGGAAGGGAAGACCAAGGAGATGAAAGGACAGAGTGAAAGAGGCTTTTAGGCTATTGAGGTCTGAACAGTCAAGAGGGTTAGAGGCATGTATGAGATGTATTGATGTCTATGGTCAGAACCAGGATATGTGAAGTGGTTTGGGGTAAACTGTGGAATAGTCTGTGGGGCTTGGCTGTGGATAGTAGGCTCTGTTTTTGATCTTTGACAGCCACTGCCCCTGTTGATATATTATACATGACAGCTAGTGAGTGGAGGCCACAGTTCATCTGTTACTGATGCTACCTTAGTAAGGCAGGAGAAGCTGTAGTGTATAAAGGAAATGTATTTTGTTATAGTATGTAATATGTTATATAATATTTTGGTATGTAATGTATTATTTTGATATTATATTTTGATATATAATGCATTATGTTATGATATTCTTATTTGTCAATTAAAAACAATTATATATATTGTATTAGAAACTTTTTAAACTGCTGTGAGAATGATATGTATTTACTTGAAAAAGTAACAATAATGGAAGTTATTATGATTTGACAGGTATACGAATTTACAAGAGCGTAGTTGGGAGATAGTGAAAATCTTTGCTGTTTTGGAGTTAGGGGTTCTGCTGTTTGCTGGTGCAGTCTATAATTTCTCTTTGGCACTCATTATGACAGTAATATACACTCCAGTTTCTCTTATTATCACTCCATCTAAAAGCAGGTGAGTTTTAGTACAATTAGTTTGTCTTGCTAATTTTAACATTGTTTTATTTCACAAATTTACACTGATTTCTTTAACCTTGAATAATTCCCTGTCATCTCTAGTACATCAGTAGCCATTAGTTTTATGTTGTAGATATTTCTTGTATAGCAAAAAATTTTTACAAGTATCTGGCATGCAAAGTAGCTCTTGCAGATTCTGCAGAATGCAAATTTATACATTTCTGCATGCTTGTTCTTGGGGCAAGAAGTACAGAAGTATTCTTTTTTCATACTTGTATACAGTTTCCCTTGATAGTGAGGTAACATTGGGAGCAAGTGAAGGGTGGCCTTTTTTTCTCACATCCACTCTCTAGTCTATCTATCTGTCTATAACTCTGACGTCTGTTCCCTCCAGGAACTCCCATCAAGGGGGTGGCCGTGGCTACTGAGTTTCCACTTATCCCTGTTGATACATGCCTACCATACTTACACCATTCCAGGCATTCTTCCACCATTTCTCTCCCTCCAGTACTCTCCCACTTTATTGCCCCATGTCATTGGTGGTCTTTCTCTCACACCACCCCCTTTAATCGTGCTATTGTATACTTTCCTTGTAAATTCCCCGTCTTGCATTCTTTCCACATGTCAACCACCTCAAAGTATTATGTTCCACCCACTCTACCACTCCAGAATTCTTTGCCTTTGCAGTCCCTGCCATATCAGATCTCTCATACACCCCCTCAATACTCTTTTCACTTTAACTAGTCTTACCATATGTCCTTTCAAATTGCTTATTTCCACAGCCAGGATTCTTAACCTCCGTAACTCATTCGATATCCATGTTTTGGCTGCATAAATCAGGGTTGGGTGAACTATGCTCTTCGTTAATCCATTCTTCACTTCCATACTTACACCTCTACCTTCCTTATTCTTGTAAGGCACTCAGTGACTCTTCTACCCTGTACTGCTCTTTCCCTCATCTCTCCTTCTATATCACCAAACTTACCAAAGATAGCTCCTAATACTTGAATTCTGTCATCTCTTCATTTCTTTTTCCCTCCATATGTATAACACAGTTTAGTACACTTTCTTCTCTCACTCTGTAGGGCTTTGCAAAATCTGTACTCTCACTGTCTTCTTTCAAACACCTTTACTCTACTTTTAGTCACATTTACCTTCAATTTTCTGCATTTACAAACATCATAAAACATACTTACAACCTTCTACAACTCTTCTCTCTCAGCAAACAACACAGTATCATTTGCAAACAGGCTTGTCACTAGCCATCATCCATCACCACCACACTCCATCTCTACATCCCCTTTCCCTAGTTTTGCTTTCATCTTTCTTATCACTTTATCCATACATATGTTAAAAAGTCATGGTAACATCACACAGCCCTCCTCACACCCAAATGATGTTTATAGCGTCTATACATAATTCATAAAGGAATGAGAAAAAACTGTATTTTACGTAATTTTATCTTGTTTTGAGAGTTAATCCTGCATTGAATTATAAACTATGCATTTGTCCCCTGCTAATCCACAAACATGAATCTTTCAAGATTTTAACCCTTAAACTTCACCAGCCTATGTGGAAGAAGTGAAAAGACCTTTAGTATAGTAAAATAAGAAACAAAGTTAATGCTATAAGGTAGACTGAAATACAGCATTTGAGTAGTGATTAGTCACTGAATTAAATGCAATTGCTACTGAGCAAAACAGCATGCTGATCTGTAGTAGGACTGTAAGATTAAAGGATGTCACTTTCTTTTTGCAGAGTGAAGAGGGGTTTGAAATGCCTTATCCTTATCCTGGTTCACCCGCTGTCCCTGCTGTTCATATTTGTCATGATGGATACTTGGAACAACTTTGATGGGCTGCCCATCAACAGGTTATTGTGGAAATCATATGTGGCTACAAAACGAGCACTTATGTACAGTGTTGTGGACAGCCTTATTTACTCCAACTGGGTGTTCGATGTAGCCACCCAGTGTCTCTTGCCGGTGTGGCTTCTCTTCTGGCAGATTGCTCTTTACCCTGCTCCTTGAAAATTGGCTTGTTAGCTGGATTCAAAATGTTAAACAGATTTCACTTTCTTCTTAGTTGTAGATTATTGGTATGATTGTTTTTATACTCAGTGAATACTGTTGCAATGAAATGCTGTAAGTAGAAATTATGTATATTTGTTTTGCTTATTTTCTAATGATGTGCATTTTGTACATTCACTATTTACAGTGGATTTCTGTAAGTGCTGCTTGTCATTACCAGTACAGGTTAAGTGGTGCATAATGTCAGAAGCTGAAACCTCATTCAGATAAATCAGTATGAATAAATCCTTTCATCATTTGGTTATAAAATTCTGTGATGGATATTCTGAGTTGGAGGACTAATTGCAGGACACTCACTTATGTTAGCTTCACTTGGACAGCGTTAACCACAGACGGCCCAGAACTTTTATTTGATCGTCTAAAAACACATAAAGAAAAAATGCAGATGTTCAACAAGTCAAATACTAATGCTCTGGGAATAACAGATGTGCCATCACAGCCCAGCCTTTTTCCCAATGTGTAAAGATATTACTTTTCACTCATGTTTATAATTGGTTGAATTAAGGCTCAGCCCATTCATCTGTTGAAATGGAAATATATTTTGGGAAGCACATGAATGTAATGCCAAAGAATAAGCTTCATGCAGAAATGCCATAATGCTTACTTAGACTGCCATTAGCTGCAGCTTATGTTTGGCAAAATATCAAAACATTATGCTTATTCTTAAGACAAGTACATAACTGCTTTGCTGGTTACTTTTTCTATTCGTGGAAATTTTCTTGAGGAATGAGAGGACATTATATCGGTCTGTCAGTTATTATAAGGCCTCTAAGGTTCTCCTGAGACAAAACAAGGGTGAGCTAAGTAGAGCAAGGCAACAGTTTACAGACAGTGCATACTGCCAGAGTAGTGGGTGTATTTTATTGCTTTCTGACAGGTTTATAATTACATAGACAAAGAATGTTATCTTAGGCTGTTCAAGTGACTCAAAAGCTACATAGATTAGCTCATTGCATTATTTGATTTTAGGATAAGTTTAGCCAGTGAGAACAATTGATCTTAATTTTGTTTGTGGTTTATTGTAGTTTATGGTACAGCATAACAGGACACATCAAGGCTCCTACATCGGCCTTTTTTTTTTTTATCTAAAGGATCA
>JAUUDW010640577.1:0-10939 GCA_032361385.1 Panulirus guttatus
AGGTATGTTTGAAGGTATGATAGTCAGAACAATATTGTATGAATGGGCGGTTGGGCTATAGATGAGAATGGAGAGGAAGGAGGATATGTTGTTAATGAAATGTTTGATGACGTTATATGACATGTTTGAATAAGTAATGAAAGGGTAATAGAGAGAGGTATGGTAACAAGATGAGAGTGTGTTTTTTAGAGTTGAAGAGGGGTGTGATGAAATGGTTTAGACACATGGAGAGAATGAGTTAGGAAGTGTTGGAAGAGAATGCATCAGAAGTGAAGGGAACTGAAAGAATGAAAGGGTAAATCAAATTGGAGATAGATGGATGGAGTGAAAAATATTCTGTGTAGGCAGGGCATGAACATGAAGGAGGGTTAAAGGCATGCACGGAATGAAATGAATTGGAATAATATGGTATGCAAGGGATGTGAAAAAGCTTGGGAAAACCATGGAAAGGTCAGTGTGACCTGGTTATGGACAGGGGGCTGCAGTTTCACTGCATTGCACATGATAGCTAGAGAATAGATATGAATGAATGTGGCCTTTTATTGTTTGATCCTGGTGCTTTCCTGCTTACTTTGGAAATTTCGGACAAGTATAAAAGAAAATATATATATGTGTGTATGTGTGTGCATTTGCTTTTGTATGTATATACCAAGCTAAACGAGTATTGTATGATTCTATTTTGTGAGTGGTTTGACTGTATGCACCTTACATTCTTACCATCAGGTTAAAAAGATTTCCTCATCATGTTCTTTGCCTCTTGGTTGTTTGCCTCTATCATGTATAGATGTCATGACATTACTATGTATGCATGTATGTATGTATCAAATAATTGTGTAATCTTTCCATGTAGAAATATATCATTTGATTTCCCATTGATGATTTATAAAATTATTATATGAATGTCTTACATTTCCTTTATATTCATTATTGTATCCAATTTCCTTTAGTATGGATGATATAACTATTGTTTTTGAATAGCAGTGAATATCTTTTAAAAGCCTGGTGATGTATTAAAATCTTTGCAAAACCAATGATAGTATTTGTGTCATCATTGTTTGAATGTTTCAGTCATGAATGCACAATATTGATACTTTTGATCTTTCCTGCTGTGCTTTGACTATGTTATGTCTCTTGTGTGTGGGTTTAGAGATGTTGATAGCATGGTAGATTTTATGTCAGAGGGAAAATGGCATTACATAAGTTCATTCATGTTGCTGTAGAGAGGTTTCCAGGAAGAAAACTTAGAAATTTTATTTCTTTTCTTATGTAATTGTACTGGAAGGAAATATAAATTTTTCAGTATATTGATGTATGCATTGTTAGGACATAAGACTAGAAGAGTACAGTACAGAAAGTGTGCTGTATTTACTAGAGCAGTTGTTAGTGAACACAAGCGCATGTTACGTTGTAGTATCTGTGGATGTATCAGACTAATTTTGATAGATCAGATAATAGTTCAATCATGCTTTGGATGTATGATAAATATATTTTGTCTGATATAGCAAGATTTCACTGTACACTACAATGCAGTACTAATTGGCATGAGGTAGGAGTAGCTGGAACATGTAGGAATGATACTAGAGGTGGTTTTTCTTCTGAAATATTCTCGGTCTTCATCATCTTTTACTACAGATCTCTATCACCCCAATATTACATCAAGAAAAAAATGAGGTGCAGTTGGTATGTTCCTTCCTCAAGTATGAGATCAGTGTGGAAACCTCCTGTGCAGGTCTACCTACTTATGTAATCCTACTGAAATCTCTAAGTCACTTGTTTCTTCACATTTCTTGCATTTTTATTCTGAGTTTTCCTCATGAATTGATGCATATCAAATATTTCTCCCAGTAACTCAAGTCATCCAACACTACACATTTTCCCATGGTGTCATCATGTACACATGACCTGGAGTTGGCATCCATACACCAATAATGGTGGTTCAAGGGGTACTGAGGAGAGCAGGACTTTTGTATGCCTTTCTAGAAACAGGAGACACTTCCATAGGTTACTGCAAGTAAAATAAGTCAGATGAATATGTAAACAAAGGCAGGAAACGTCAGAACATCTATTGATGTCAGCCACAGTTTTCCAGGAGAATATTAGTTAATGTCAGGAGCTGTGTAAGGCTTAATGTAGGAAACATCTTTGTTGCCCACCGTCAGACCTTTTCTATCATACCTTTTTATTTTGTACTTCTTCAAGTGCGATGACCAGACCTAGAGATGGATACTCTGATTTAGGCTTAAGACATGCTGCAGTAAATTTGCCAGTTTTTTTTTTTTTTTTTTTTTTTTTTTTTTTTTTTTTTCCAGTATAGATAATGCAAGGTTCATGTTAATCAACAGATCACTCACCTTTAACATTTTTTTTCATATGTTGTTTTGGCAATAGGATAAATATCATGTCAACCCTCGAATCATTTTCACACACATTCAGAAAGTTTGCTTCTTGCAAGGTTTAGTCATAAGTAGGCCTTCTTCCACTGTATCTCATCCTCATGACTCTGCATTTTGTCAGGTTGAACTTTCAAACTATTTGACCAACTCTGGATCATGTATCAGTCACTTTTTAGGGTTATCACAATTTTGATGCTTCTTACATCTTCCAGTAGTGTGCATAAGGGGTGATTGCATTTATTTTTAGAATGGCATCATTTCTTGAGGTTGAAGTTCAGCTGTATATGTACATTGCCTCTTAATGGATTTCTTTTGTTACTGTTTTTTTTTTTCATACTTTTTCTCTCTTTCTGCATTAGCAGGGTATTGCCAGGAACAAAGGAAAGGCCTCACTTGCTTGTAAGTTATTGGATATTTTGAACTAATCTTTGTTGATATATAATCAGTGAAAAATACAGAATTGTTAACAAGAACTTATATATTTTTCTTTCAGAGCGGTGAAATGGTACGAAAAGGTAAAGATGGAGCGCTTCATTTGCGTCAAATTAGACACTATATGGAAACAGGAGCATATCTTTCTTCTGTTCATATAACTGAGAAGAATGGCATAAGGAAATCTGCAAAGAAATTTTTAATTGAAGGTACTTTTGAAAGAGAATGGCTTTTACGTAGTTTCTAAAACCTGTTTGGCTTTATACAATGGCTTTTACATTGTTTCTGAAAGCTGTTTGGCTTTATACATTTATATTATTATGAAAAGTGAAAGGTAATGCTCTTCAAGTACAGTTAAAGTGAGAGTAATTACTTTTCAGAATTAATCAGGGTGTTTATAACTACTTTTACAGTGGTCAGTCCTTTGTCTAAGAGGTAAACTTTGTTAGCATGATGCCCATTAACTTGGCTTATAGATTCAAAGCATTTTATATTATACTGAGCCTCACAGTGAGCTTAGAATGACTATACTCTGAATATCTACCAGGTATAAATGTTACCATCTCCTACCACTCCTGACCTGTAATTCTGACAAGGCTACTATGTTCACTTGCCCAGTTTGGTGTCTCCAATCTTTTGCCTTCTGATTTATTCTCTGCTTTTCTCCTTTCTTCCTTTGGCTAATAACGTTTCATGAATACCTTGCTCAGTTCCACATTGTCTTTAAGTTTCTTAGCTTGCTAAAGTACATCCTGGCTAAATGACTCCAAATCAAATATAATCATAACAGGTGATTAGTTATGTGTGGTAAATAGCAATATTAGAACCACTGTACCTCATGATATTTATTTATTTAGTTTGAAGTCTAAATGCAGTTTTGAATGGAGGATGAGATCTTGTGCTGTCTTTGATTCATTATCAAGGGTTTAATGCACAATGTGTTGGTAAATATAATCTTGCTTGTAAGAAACATTTTAATGTTTTTTTTAGTGTCAGAAATAAAGTTATTACAGAAATATCCATCCTTGATCATAGAATAAGAAAAGTGGAATTGCAGTAACTTTACATGGGAAGTTAGGATTAAGGTGACTGTGAAAATGCTGAATAGGGTGAAACCAGGTGTTTATAGAAAGGTGCATTGTAGTAGTTTTATTACAGCATGTTGTGTTTTGGAATTATTTTATTGTATGAGTATCCAGATTTGAAAACAAAAAACTCTTTCCAGGTAAAACCTTGTTTTACATTGGCAAGGATGGCAATGAAAGACGGTTGGTTCTATACACAAATGAAGAAAAGAACAAAGCATTTGAGGAATGCCATGTTATAGCAAAGACTGGAGAACATTGTGGTAAGTTGGCCTATTTGAAACACCTTTACATAGAAATTGTTATTTTAGCCTTTACATACTGCAGTTAGTTAAACTTTATTTTCAAATGCCTACTTACATCAGATATAAACACCTAAATCTACTGTCATCCTTTTAACTTGAGAGACATGAATCCATCCCTCTCTTAATCATCAAACACTCGTACTCATCAGAACTCCATATGACTGAAACGTATAATATTCACTTCCCGCACCACAATGATCAACATACGCTGTAAACATGCTAAATACCCTTACACACTGGCACCAATTTGTAACAGGGAAAATGATTCCCTTATTAATCTCTACAAACAGTTCATCAGTGCCACCCATCTTCATCAGTGTGTGCTCCACCATCAGCTAGACCACACAATACTCAGTAAGCTGCTGCTTCACACAATTACTATGTGGTCATTGGCAATTGAAGAGTGGACCATATTGACAGCTTTCTTTCCCTACACCTTGAAACTTTGGAACTCTCTACTCTCTCATGTCTCCCAATAACTGTGACTTGGTACAATTTGAAAGACAGGTTTTCTACTTCCTCCAAAATTCATAAATGCTTTCCCTCATCTTTTTTTATCCTTTCATAAGCCTCTCTGTGTTAAGGCCCAGCCTTGATGTGGACTTTTTTCCATGATTAGAGCCTCCATCATAAGAAAAAATAGAGCTGATGTGTACAAGTGAGGCTCGTGTTCATTTGATGCTACCTTAGTATGGAGGAAGAGGCAGTTAGGTAAAATTGTATAAATATTAACATTATGTGATTTTTTTTTATATGTACTTGCCATTTCCTGTGTGAGTGAGATAGCATCAAGAACTGATGACTGAACCCTAGAAGGAAAATTCCCCACTTGGCTCTTTTCTGTGTCCCTTCTATTTTAAAGTAACACAGTAAGAGAGGATTTCCAGCCACCTGCTTCTGCCACTCAGTCGTATTCTACAATGCGTAGGGAATACATGGGCAGTATTCTTCCTTCCCTATCCCCAGGGATAATACTCTATATTATAAGAGAAATATATTTTGTAATTAAGTGAGCTTCAGATTTTTGTCATACATATGTGTCCATATACTGTAGCTGCAAATGACACGTACACTGGCTGTGTAGCTGCAAATGACACATACACTGGCTGCAGAAATTACTCCATTCTCATATTTCCTTAAACCATTTAGTAGCCTCTCTAACTTCTGTCAGTAGCTGCATTACCAGGCACACCACCACTGGTGCCACAACCACCCTCATCCCATTGATTTATGTATTTATTAGCAAATATATTTCTCAGGTCTAACTTTTGAGTATCTTGGAGACAAATGTAGTAGCTTGACAACCATTGTATAAAGAATATACTTCTTAGTTTTTATTTCCCATTGTCACTTCCATTCACTTTTTTTTACAGGGCGTACTAAAACATTACGCCGCCTAACAGAAAAATTCTATTGGACAAGTATGGTAGAAGACATTGTTGCAATGGTACGTTATTTTTATTTTTGACAACTTCGTTTTGCTTATCATTTATGGTACTGGATATATGAATTTGAACAGCAAAGTCCAACAAGTATATAATGTTTATCAAATATTCTTCTGTCTTCACAGATTGTTAGATGTAAAACTTGTGAATTTAGCAAACTCAACAGACCAAACCAACGTTATGTCCGTGTTACTGAACCATGGGAGGTGAGATTTGGAGAATCTATTCATTACTCTGTCTGATTATATCCATTTAGTGGTAAGATATTAGTTATGGTTCTAAGATCTAATTTGAAGTACTTAGAGTATCTCTTGCAGGCATAGCCAAGAATAATTTGTTTTTCTCTATCTGTGAACAAAAGGCCACATCACAGCTGGGCCTAAATTGAAATATATAGAGGTTAATGAAAAAGAAAAAAGAAGAAACAAGGAAAAGTATATACAAATTTAAGAGGAAGTGACAAGCCTGTCTTTTAAGAAGTGCTAGGTCATAGCTGATGGGAAAGACATGCGATGTAGGGAAAGAAACGGTTATCACAATTGCTAACCCTTGAGTTGCCAGTGGCCACACTGTAATCATGTGATGCAACAACTTGCCAAGTATTGAGTATTGTGTGGTGTAGCTAGTGGTGGGGGCACAAAAGCAGCTAGATCTCAGGAGCAAAACCCAAAGTAGTACCCATAGAAGAGGGAAAGTGAACCATCATTATGGCTTTGGGCAAGTATTTCAAGTTTTAGAGTTAGCCCGTGAGAGTTGATAGGTCAGTCTACATTTGACTCATCTATGTCTAGTAAGGATGCAGAGCTAGAGTCACCCCAGATTTGAGAGCAGGACTCCATATAAGTACAAATAAATCCTGTATATAAATGGAGTAAATGTCTGGAAGAAATGAGATTTTGACATCTAAACAGGACTCCCAGTTTCTTACAGGCAGATTTAGCTAATTCTGTTATGTTTTGTTTAACAGAATGAGTTGATGTTAGATTAATACCAAACGTTCATTGAGCCAAGAGGTGGAATTACAGACCCTTCAAAGGAGAGAGAAAAGTTGTAAGGGATTTTCAGTGGAGAGATGGACAGAGACTGGAACTTGGAGGCATTAAACTTAACCAGATTTCATCAACCCCTCTGATATATTCTGTCCATGTCTGAATTTATTAAGAAAGTTGTGTCGTGACAAGAAGCAGATCGAGAGAGAGGAGTAATAGATATGAAGGATGTGGAGGAATGCATTGTTGAGTTGTTTGCATATGAGTGCATTTGGTTGTTTGTAGAAGAAAGATCTTTGATAATAAAGAGAAAAAGTGTAGGAGATAGGACAGAACCTTGAGGGACACCACTCTTGATGGAGAAGGGGGAGAGGATGATCCATCAATAACCATGGAGATGAATTGGCCTGGAAGGAAGCTAGATATGAGGGAGCAAATTGGGGAAGGGAAGCTTGGAGATAGGACCCCAGTGCCACACCCTTTCAACAGGGTAGTTACATAGAATTCCTCCAGTTCTTTCAGGGATGATGATTAAACATTAGTAAGTGATCAAAGAAAATGACTTCGAGATTCAAGATGTCTGAGGATGTGGGAGTAGAGGAGGCATTTAAAGATTTTAGAAATAGTAGATCTCATCCCTTCTTAGGGATGGATGGGATGTGTATAGATATCAAGTATAAGTGCCTAGTACAACCTCTGGACTTTAGAGAGGCAGTTTGTACACCATGCTTATATATATATGTATGTACACTACTCATATATGCATTCATATACATTTAGTACTTTACAGATGTAACCATGCTTACATAACTATTTACCTTACATCCATGCTTAACCATTACAGTACATGTTCAAACACATTGTAAGACTGCTGGCTGGATTTCAAAGTTACATTGTAGTGTATCAGCGTAGCTGCCTTCCCACCATGCATGTGCATCATGTGGGCTAGCTCAGTGTGTGCCCGCTGATTTTTGAGGAGAATCTGCTGCTCTGTGCTCTCACGTTAGTCTATCTGTCTATTGTAAATAAAAGGGAGTGTCAAGAACCTACAGTTTCAATTCATCACCTTCGGTTCCATCACATCCATGGCGCAGTGACAAGTAGCCACTCCCTTGACAGAGACTTGAACCAGCTGGGCCCGTTACGAGATTCAAGCAGAAATCCGCCATTACACGGTGTTTACCTCTCAGCACGTTGGAATTCTTACAGTGACCCAGGATACTCTTTACAGTGTCTTCAGGAGTGCTACAGTGTCAGTGCGTGACAAGTGTTACACTGCAGTGTGGTGTTACGAACAATGAACTCCCTGTTCAAAACTTGGCGCAACTCAGACGCCACATAGCGGCTCCTCAGGCCAGCTGCCAGGTCGCTCCAGCTGAATAAGCACCGCCCATCAATGCAAAAAAAAAAAAATCATGGACAGGCTTCCCCTCGCCCGTTCTAACTGCCAGCGCATCAAGACCATTTCATTTCAACTACTCCTGGTGCATTTCTGCATTGACCTACAGCGAAATAGACATTTCCCTGGGACTCTATGGATCACAAGCTCTCCAAAGGTACCCAACTTAACATGGCTGAGCAAGAAGATCAGGCACTTGAATTAGTGGATCCAAATGGAGTGGATCAGATAGAGGATCCACAGGGAGATGACAGATCCACGCATCTCCTCACAGCTGACAACGATACAGGCAGCACCCCCTCTCCTCCCCTGACCCAAAACAGAACAGGTGACCAAACTAATGACATGTTGCATCTTATACACTTCCTTCAAACTTCCAGCTTACAAGAGCAAGCTCGATGGAGACGGGAAGAGCAGGCCTTCAGAAATCAAATGGAGCAGTCACGACAGGGTAACCAGCGACAGATGGATCAAATGGAGTGACTTATGGATCTATTTGCATCGCTATCAGGACAGCTGCCTGCACAATCACAGTATCAGCAACACCAGCAGCTGGACACCACATCCGAACCTCCTGTCTCACCTGTTCCTCCGCCCCCTAAATTTGCAGCGTACACCATGCCGTCACGTACCACACACGTACATACACCAACGGTTTCTAGCAAGCCTATGGTCCACACCCCTCCTCTTCTACAACAAGATGCAACGTATCAACTGTTTCGCCAGTGGAGGCTCCGTTTGAAGACTATGCAGTCATAGTTGGACTTGACAACTTGGATCAAACCACCCAGCTGATCCACCTGATGACCTGCATATCCTTGGACATTCAGCGACTCCTCACGCATACACTGGGCATCACTCACGAAACATCACTCCCCCTCATAGAGGTGTTTGATGCCCTACAGAGGCACTTTCGCAGCCTCAGGATTGAAACTTTACGCCACAGGGACTTGTTGACCTGTAAACAAGCTGTGGGAGAATCATTTGTAGACTACTACGCATGTCTCATGGATCCCGCTGACAGAGTTGACTTATGAGCTGTCAACTCCACTTCCTGCGCTGAACAGCAATTGCAGAGGGTAATTTTGATGGGTGTTAGGGACAAAGACTTAATACAACGCCTTATCCACCTCCAACCCTCATCCACCCTCGAAGACTTTGTGACCTGCTGCCGCTCTTACGAGTCTGCACGAGCGACTGCATCAGACATTGCATCTGCTCATAGCCAGATCAGCGCAGTATCTTCATACAAGAGGAACCAGAGCCTGCAGAAGACGACTTCTTCCCAGTCTACAGACCAGTGTTCTCACCAGTCTAAAGACCAGCAATCAACCAACAGTGCCCCCTGTCAAGGCTGCTCTCGCAAGCACGACTCGGAACAATGCCCAGCCATGGGTGCCAATTGCATTAACTGCGGATGCACAGGTCATTGGCCCCGCACCCACAAATGCCCAGCTAAAGATGCCCACTGCACTGCCTGCCAGAAACAGGGACACTTTACTAAGATGTTCAGGTCTACCACGATGAATCGTACTGGGTCTCACTGTCATGCTCAAATGGACCCCACCCTTCCTTACCTACCAAGTCACACACCGGCTGCCGTCTTGTGGGTGCCACCTCAGATAACAAGTCCCCCACACCTGTCACTGTCTCCCTGTCCTTCGGTGACATCTCATCATGTCTCCAGCTAATTGCCAACACAGGTGCAGACATCACAGTGATTGGCACCACACACTTGGATGCACTCCACATACCCCGGTCAAGACTTTCACTTTCACCCATGACGGACGTCTTAACAGCGGATGGATCCTCCATGACACCAGCTGTAGGATGTTTCCAGGCAGCACTTCGCCTCAGCAACAAGTTGTGCCTAGCCACCATACATGTACACGAGGGTATCCAGACCGCCCTCCTCTCCCATGGACAATGCCGAGCCCTCGCCATAGTACCACAAGACTTCCCAAAGCCCATTCTCAAGGTTACATGTCAACAGATGTGCCCAGATTCCTGCCTCCACCATGACATCACCCGCAGCTGCCAAGGACTGTTTCCTCTGCCACTTCAGCGACGTCCTCGTCTCCAAGGTGGATCTGCCCTCAGGGATCAAGTGAAGGAAGAACTTGACCCCCTAGTACAGCAAGGAATCATCACACCTGCAGGCCAAAGGTGTCCGCATCACTTTGGATCACACCCACCTAAACTCGCAGGTCGCCCGCCCTACACACCCATCGCCCACGCCCCATGATGCCATCCGCAGTATCTCTCCTACTGCGAAGTACTTCACAACAGCGGACGCCCTACACGGCTACTGGCAGATGGAGCTAGCAGACGAGGACCGCCATCTGACCATGTTCATAATTCTGTACAGAAGGTTCCAGCACTGTTGTGGCCCGGTGGGATTTTCAGCAACAGGTGATGCCTACTGTCTCCATGGAGATATGGCCCTACAAGGCATCTTCAACTGTGTGAAGGTCGTAGATGACGTCCTTCTGTTTGACGAGGATCTCCCTTCCCACCTACAATGCATACACCAAATGCTGACCAGGTGCTGTCAATACGGCATCACCCCTCAACAAGGAAAAGTTTACCATAGCCGCCCCTCAGGTTGACTTCTGTGGTTACATCCTATCACCCCAACAAGGTATCCGCTATACGTGACTTCCCTACACCATCCTACATCACGGACCTCAGGTCATTTATGGGTCTTGTCAATCAACTCGCTGACTTCACTCCAGACATCTCAGCAGCAGCACAGCCCCTACACCCGCTCATGAGCCCCAAACGCTCCTTCATCTGGACCCCCAACCATGAGCAAGCATTTAAAAGGGTCAAGGCAGCTCTGACTTCACCACCTGTCCTGGCACCCTTCCACCCAGCCTTGCCTGTGATCC
>JAUUDW010640588.1:0-10939 GCA_032361385.1 Panulirus guttatus
ATACATATCAAACTCTTTCAATCATTTTACCGAGCTAGTAACTATAAAAGGCATGTATTGTACACAACCAAATTAGTCTAGGTCATATCCGGTACACCTTAATCTGCTGTATTTTGGGATTTACATACTTCTTTTTGTCCAGTTTCCTAACCACTTATTTCTGTTTTATACGCTTATGAAATATTTCATAGTGTGTTGAAACGAAATTCAACACAACTGTATAATGTTCTCCCTCTTGTTGTCAAGAAACAAAACGTGTGGACACCACCATATAATTAAAAAGGTTATACCTTTTTGATTATCCCTGGGGATAGGGGAAGATCCTTCCTTCATGTACTGCTGCTCAAAAGGGTAGCAGAAGAGACAAATGAGGATCTTTTTCCTGTTATGGACGCTTCCTAGCTCAGGGGAGAAATAATGAACAAGCATGAAGCAAAGAAAAGACCTTTTGAAGTGACTAAATTGAATTAACTTATACTTTTCCAGTACATCTATGCACAGTTGTAGCTTTACAAGCCGGATTCCATAATGATGATACATGATATGAGATTGGAAGGTTTACAAAAGGATGATGAAATTACCACAGAAATGATGAGCACGAGACTATGGTTAATAGTGCCTTCATGTACTCATTTAGAATCACATGGTATCATCTTCAAGGTTTACTGAGCCCAAGACAAGTTGTAACTGTCAAGATTACAGTAAAGAATAGCTGGGATTACTAAAACGGCATAATTTTGTGAAAAATTGCCTGTGACAGTACACATACAAACTTATGTAGTTTTAAAGAAAAAGATATATATATTCCGGTATACGGTAAGCTATTCTTTTTGTTAATTGAAAAAAGAAAAGGAATATGTGAAATGAACTGCACCGGATCGTTCAAGATGGCTGAAGTACTTTTAGACATAAGTCTAACGAAATATGTAGAAACAGACTGCTAATGAGACAATATCTTATTATGACATAATTTATAGATTTAAGTTACATTTATATATTTCATAAACTCTCTTGGTGACAAGACACTGGCTTTGGAAATAGCATGTAGAATAATTTTGGACTTACTTATGCGAGAAATCAGCGTGTCAGAAGGAACTATACTTCGGCCCACACTTTCATATTCTGTCACCATCCCCCACGCCCATGGATTCTGAGTTCTCGTTACTTGCCGACAAATATGCAGCAAATCATTCATTCACTAATGCGCAATTTCGGGTTGGACGAGTTGTAAGCCATGCTTAAATCCGGTCAACGCTGGGGCTTGCACAGGGAATTAGAAAAAACTCTGTACCAAAAGTGTTACCGTGGATTCTTTTTTCTTTTATGTTGAAGGCTTCAGTCACGGACAAAAGTCCACATCGAGGCCGTGCCCTAATTGAAATATAGAGAGAAATAAGAATCGAAAAAGAAAAGATAGGAAAAGTATTTACGAATATTTAAGAAAGTGAAAAACCTGTCTTTTGAAATGAACCAGGTCATAGTTATTGGGAGAGACATGAGAAGGTAAAGAGTTCCAAAGCTTCGACATGTAGGGAAAGCAGTAGTTATCAAAACGGCACTCCCTTAAGTTGCCGATGGCCACACAATAATCATGTGACGCAGCACCTTGCCGAGTATTGCATGGTCTAGCTAGTGGTGGCGGCACGCAAGCAGCCAGCTCTCGGGAGCAAAAGCCAAAGTAATGCCCATAGAAAAGGGAGAGTGAACCAACATTGCGGCGCAGGGCAAGGAGGATAAGTTTGAAAGATAGCCTGGGACAGTTTATAAGTCGTACCGCTTTCGACTCAACTCTGTCAGGTAAAGAAACAGAGCTAGAACCACCCCAAATGTGAGAGATGTACTGCATACACGGACGAATCAATCCTTTATATAAACGAAGCAACTGTTCAGAAGAGAAGTTACGACATCTAAACAGGACATCCAGTTTCCTAGAGACAGACATAGCTATTCCCATAATAGCTATTGGATATTATAGTAATACCAAGTATATTGAGTTATGAGGTGGAATTACAGACTTTGGAAATGGTAGATGTCATAGCAACAAGACGATAGTCAGAAGGGTCACACTTCCTAGGGATAGGATGTATCAAATCCTGTGTCCAAGGAGAAGGAAAAGTTTTGGTTTTCAAACAGAAACGGAAGAGACGAGCGAGCATAGATGCAATTTCAGAGATATACTCTTTCAGTACACAGGAATGGATGCCATCAGGACCATAAGCCTTGCTTGTGTCCAGAGAAAGAAGCACTTTTCGGAGTCCGAAAAGAGATTACGGGAAGAGGCATAGAATTAGTAAGAGGAGCATCAGGGGGTGAAGGAATGTTAGAGTCATCCAAGGTGGAGTTAGAGGAGAAATGGGACCTGAAGAAGGTTGCCTTGTCTATGGGAGAGACGTCTATAGTACCGTCAGAGCAAATAAGTGAAGGGAAGGTAGCGCGACAGAAGTTGTTAGAGATGCCCTTAGGTAAAGACCAGAAAGACCTATCAGTGGATGATGAGGAGAGGTTATTGCACTTCCTTTGAATAAAGGAATGCTTTGCCTCATGGATAATGCGCTTGCAGCGATTACTGGCACTGATAAAAGCTGAATGGGAGCCAGAGGTAGGAAAGTGTTTCCAAACCCGATATGCCTGATCCCTTGCCTGAATGGCCTCAAAACGGGAGCGGTTGAACAAAGGATTGGATGAAGAGGTCGTCTTGGAGGAAGAGGGGATAAATGCTTCCATTCTCGCAAGAATAACCTCTGCTATGCGTTTGGCAGAGACAGGAGTACCATCACAAAAGAGACAGTAATTTACCCAAGGAAAGTCAGAAAAGAAGATACATGTAAATTATTCCAGACAAGAGATACATGTAAGGTATTCCATACAGCTTTGTTCAGGTACCAGTATTTACTTTTAGAAGGGGCTGCTGGAGGAGGAGGTTCTGTTAGAATAGATACATTTATGAGAGTGTGATCCGATGAGCCAACTGGGGACGAGATTGTGTATTTACAGTGGGATGGAGCAGAGGTGAAAAACAAATCCAGAATATTAGGAGAGTGGTCACAGCAGTCAGGAATGTGGGTAGGTTGGGAGATGATTTGCTCTAAATCATTGAGAATGGAGAACATGAGGGCTTCAATCCCTCCGCCATCGGTATGGGAGGAATTCAACCATTCCGTATGGTGAACACTGAAATCCCCGAGGTAGAGTATCTCAGTTTGCGGGTGAGAGAATTTCACTGTCTCATGGCAGGAGTTTAGACAGTCGAAGAAGGATATAAAATTCATAGAATTAGGAGAGCAATAGGTGAAACAAAGGAAAAGTGTGGAAGTAGGGAGACAGACCTTGAGCCACATAACATCAAAGTTTGGGGACTTAAGGTCCTTGAAGCATGCAACAGGTGTGTTTATGTTGGAATAAGCACAAACACCACCGTTGAACTGGAATCATGAGTGGAGGTCATAGATAGATATGAAGAAGGGACTAGCAAGAACATCATTACACAACTGTGTCTCAGTCAGAAGTAAGATATTGGGAGAGGTACTAGACAGATGATGTTCAACTGAGAAGAGGTCAATCTGTAAGGTCAAACTGGAGAAATTGTTAACTTTGACTGTTTTGGACATAACTCTGTCAAGCTGGTTTGTAGATCAAGATCATTCACAGCAAGAGCTCCTGTTTCTTAGAGGCAATGCTAAGTACTCCTGATTAACTTAGAGAATGTGGATCTACAAAGGACAGACATAAAAGTAGTAATTCTTAGATAGTCAGGAAAACTTCTATACTTAAATGTCAATGAACACACTAAATCAAAGGGGCTGACATAAAATCAATGCTGAACCTGATCTTCATGTAAAACTGCATAGCAACGGAAAGCAAAATCTGAATCCTAAAAAACTGAATATGTGTATATGATTAGTGAGGAAAATAGTGCATATGGCTTATAGCAATGTACTATAAAGCATACGATTGACTGAAGAGAGTAAAAATATTAAAATAATATGAGGAATTAGGATGCTGGGATTAAATGCAAAAGACATCACTGTTTCACAACACTGACCCTATAAGATATCACAATTCCCGTATACTTCACATTAACACAATTGTAGCTCTTACAGTTCTTAACTCTAAGGAGAAAGTTCTATAATGATCCAGGTAATTTGGTAAACAACTAAAGAATGAAATTTTAATATCACGCATCATGCATAACCATTATATCTAAAACATATTTGCCAAATCCTTTTGCCAATACATGCAGCAATAATGAATGGCTAAAAAGGGGTCTACTTTAAGCGCATCTTTTAATATCATCAAGCAAACATTTAGTATGCACACTTACAGCTAAGTAAATCATGGTATAAGCAGAGAAAGAGGCATGTCCAGATGGGAATGACAGTCGAGCTTCCTTCATCCTGTGTTCATCTTCTGATGTACAAGGGATAGGATCAATATAATCTTCAGTGCAATTTATCTGGAAGTATTTTGATTATAAATCATTAGTTCTATGCAAACAAGATGATATACAAATTTGAGTATCTATGCATTCAATGTAATAACTTTTTAAAAACTATAGGTTGAAACTAGCATCCTAAGTAATAAATACACTTCTGATGCCAAAAGAAATATGGTAATCTCCAACAATATACTACTGACGTAGTGTGTCACATCCAGCTGTCACCAGCAATCTGAAAGTAACAATCCTCATGATCTCTCTAGGAATGCCTGCTCATCCATTTGTAAACAACAAGGAAAAATTAGGAATAAAGAAGCCATGGATGTACTTTGTCTCAATGGACATTTAATACATACGTAGCAGGATGAGGTTACAGGAGACCATATGGAAACAGGTGGAGAAATGAAGATGGATTAAGGTATTGTAAATCATTATCATTATCGATTAAAGAATTGTAAGTTATTGCTGTTCTTTTATAAATTACAGGAGTAATGATAAGCAAGTAGCAAGAGTTACAAAAAATTTTTCATCTAATATAATTGTAGTAATTAGTAAATGGCAGGAGTTACATGAATAATGAGCTATGAAACTGGAGTAGTATGGCAAATTATGCAAAGCCTGCATAAGTTCCTATATGTGTGCAGTACATTTATTTAGTGAATATGCTCCAAAGCAACATAAGATTTATAAAATAGTAAGGTGGCATAAGTACAGAGAAGTCATGGTACAATACAGTATGAATGACAAGTTTTGAAAAGAATGTTACATAAAGTGGATGTGACGTGAGGTACATAGGAGGGTTAGACAGGAGCTTATCAGATCATGATAGAAATTGTAAAAAGATAAATATTGAATGGTGAAGTGAAAATATAAGAAAGGTAACCAAGCAGATTGTCTGAATCTTCCAGAAGATAATGAATAAATGGTATAGTTTTATATAAAAAGGCCAGAAAAGAAATTAACCCTTTCACTGCAAATGGTATAAATGAAGTCTCCTTCATTTCTTTCCATACACCATAGATGAAACAAACAGGGATTCCATCTTTCAGAATTGCTGCATTTGGCACCACAACATAAACATTATCATATATGTTTTCCACTAACAACTACCTAGTGTTGGCATAAGGCTGGTCAACCATTTTTCTCCTCTACAAGTTATTTCAAAACAAGAGCAATACAACATTGCATAAGGATTTTTCATGCAAAATTTTATTTAATTCATTCACAACAGATTTCCATATAAACTTTTAAATGCTAAAACAAATGCTTATGTTCAACCTGAGTCAATGTAAAGTAATGAGGATGGGATAAAGTGAAAGAAAGCCTCAGTATGATTATCATCTAGCAGGAAAGAAGCTTCAAGATTCTGTGCATGAGAAGGAATTGGATGTCAAAATCATCCCTAACTTGTCACCAGAGTCCAACCTAACAGTTAAGGATACAAACTGTCTGTGTGCAAGTACTAGAATAGCATTCAAGTATATGGATAAGGAAACATTTAGCAAGCTGTTCATATTCTAAATTAGGCCAAAGCTAAAAATATGGTTCTCTAGTATGGTTATGGACAGGGAAATATTTAGCAAGCTGTTCATATCCTACATTAGGCCAAAGCTAGAATATGGTCCTCAAGTATGGTTACCACTTCTAAAGAAACACAAAGAGCTACTAGAGAAGGTACAAAAGAGGGCAACAAAGATGGTACCTGAATTAAGAGAGATAAGTTACAAGGAAAGGTAAGAGGCATTAAACATGCCCACCTTTATAGAGAAAGGAGTGCAGTGTGACTTGATTCAAACCTTTAAGTTTCTTAAAAAAGATGAAGGAGATTAAGGGTGAATACTTCTTCAAGAGATGTAGGTACAGAGCAACCAGAGGACATAACTGGAAGTAGGAAACTTATCAAAAAGATGTAAAGAAGTACTTTTATACTATAAGAGTTGTTATGAATGGAACAGGCTGACTGCGGAGAAGGTTAATGCAGACAGCATACATATATTTAATAAGTTGTGTTTTACGAAAGAATGTTTAAGTGATGGGGTTCCACAAGTGTAAAACTCCTTCCCTGTACTGTGTACAGTACAAACAGGTAATGATAAATTGATAAATACACTAGTGTATCAGTGTAAGAGAAGCAAAAGCGAGACCTCAAAGATTTTCTATGGAGCAAATATAAAATGACACTGCAGCCAATCAGCAAGTGAAAGATACAGGAGAGCAACATAAGGAGGAAGGAGCAAAGGGATTTCATAAAAATTCAATAAACATGATCCAAAACTTGTCCATATGTTCTTTAAGAATAAAGCTTCAGTGGAAGACCAACTAATCAGTATAAGGGACTCACAGGGAAGAATTCTTGGGGATGATAAGGAAATATGTGAGGGGTTCAGTAGTGATAAGTTCAAAGGTGTTTTCACTATGGAGGACAATAACACACTAGCATTAACAAAGTGGAAGCAGGATAAAGTCTTGGAATGTACAGTAAATGACATAATCAGGCTATTAAAACAACCTGACCCATACACAGTCCATAGTCCCAATGAAGTGTGTAACAGTGGATGGAGAGCCAAGTGAAAGTTTTGGGTTACATGAAGGTGTGAGGCAGGGCTGTGTGATGTCAACATGGGATGGGGAGAAAGAATACTTCCCACATATTCCCAGAGTGTCGTAAAAGGCAACTAAAATGGGTGGGAGTTGGGGGGGCTGAAAATCCTCCCCCTCCTGTTTTTACTTTTTCAAAAGAAGGAACAGAGAAGGGGGCCAAGTGAGGATTTTCCCTCTAAGGCTCAGTCCTCTGTTCTTAACGCTACCCCGTTAATGCAGAAAATGGCGAATATGTATGGGAAAAAAAAATCAGAATATGTGCATGATTATTAGTTCAACATTTTGGGAAGAACCAACTGAAAAGAAGTATGTAGTAAAAATGTATGAAAAAAATTTACTATACAACTGACCACTGAAGCTGAATGGCTTGAACTGAATTGAGACAGGTAAGAATTCCAACTTTCAGAAATTTTCCCCTAAATGTTACTGAACATGTAAATAATCATTAATTTATATATTAGGTAAGAACCTACCAAAGACAATTGTTTCGAACAAATATATGAAAAGAATGCAATTATTGGTATCATTAACCAGGTATACCTTGAATGTTTTGAACTGACAGTGACTGTGAGCTAAGAAAGAGTTCCATGTCAGCTATTTTCTACATTTTTTCTGAATATACAGATGATCATTAATTTATGCATTAAGTATGAACCTTCAGAAGGAAAATGTTGAGAAAAATTGTATGAAGAATACAATTAACTTTATCATTTACTGAGCATAAGTTGAATGTTCATAGCTGAGGGAAATATTAGCCCCCCTGGGATCCCAAATATTCATGTTCTGTGTAGCACTTCCAGTTATACACACATTTTCACCATTACTTTTCTGAATAAGTGATTTATTATCAGTTGTTGAGTTCAGTAAGAACCATTTGTAGAGAGCTGTAAAGAAAAAATAAGGGAAAAATACAATTTATTGTATCATTCACTTATTATAATCTGAATGCTTTGAATGCAAAACAATCATGAACTAAAGAAGAATTCCTCATAAATTTTACTGAAAACATGGATGATTATTAAATCATGAATTAGGTAAGAACTAGTAGAGATGACAAGTTGATATCTTATTCTCCATGTTTTAAGGTTGATTTTACAAATTTATTAGTATATGTTATGTGTTATTACTTACAGATATATTCAATATCAAGGCATCTATCCTCTGATATACCATTATATCCTTAATATATAACATATATTAAACTGCTAAAATATATGTTAGTGTTTACAACTTTTCAGTTAATGTTTCCTTATTCAGAGTCCATGTGAACAGAGTATGAGCTTAGATTCTTATTTGTAAGCAAATTACAGATGTTACATTTGTTATGATATTTACAATTATGTTATATTCCTCTTATAGGCATATAATAGGCAAAAGTTCTGGAGAGAGTAAACAGTGCAGCATGTAATGCTTGTTTATGTATGATTATTTAACTGATTATGCAGCAAGTTGATAATGATTCCACTCTAATGTCATTTAACATTTGTGTTTTCATTGTGATATTACCAATTTATTAGTCAAGTATCTAATGTAACTATCAGTATAAAAATATGATTCATTATCTTTTATGCTAACACAGGCCATAGGTTACAGAATACATTAATAACCGTGTTTCTATAATGTGGCTGATTTTCAAAGTATATTTTTTCTACTGCAATCATGAGCAGCAAGAGGAAAAGAGCTGCAACTAATGCAGAAACTGAAGTCATTTTGGTAGTGTCCAAAAGCAGGATTGAGTTTGAGGATGTGATGAATAATGATTATAATGCCTCAGAGGTATGATATAATACAGAGATGGTGAGATGGAAACACTAACCTACTTCTGTCACCCAGCTCAGCAGTGCCAATTCCTATACACAAATGGTGTAAGATTGAGAATGTCCTAGGCCACATTTACACTGCATTTGCATCTTATGAAAGATGTGTTATTCAGCCACAAGTATCAGTTTTCATATTTAGGATTTTAGCCATATTCTTTATTAAATTTTGATGTATATAATTCATAATGTATATAATAGTGTATTCTGTATTGTCATTGTCATAAGATTTGCACTGAAGTATAAGTTATAAAATATAAAGACCAGATATTTATCACTTTTCTGGGGAGATCCACCACTTCTTTAATAAATATTATCATCATCATTGTTAAAACATATCAGAATTCAGATTTATCTTTCATAATGACAAAAAAATAACATTTTTGCTGTTTATTAACTTAGGTGAATGAAGTTATGTACAATTTATGGGCAAACAATTTTTCACATATTTTCCCATTTTTTTCCAGTAAATAATTTTTCTTTATCTCTACCTTCTCATGTCTTTCCCAATAACTATGACAGGTCTTTCATTTTCTCAAAAATTCATAAATACCTTCCCTGTCTTTTTGTTTCTCCGTTTCTTAATTCTCTCTATATTTCATTTAGGGCCCAGCCTTGATGTGGACTTTTGTCTGTGACTACAAAATAAACATCCTTTTCATATTGAAAAAGTAAAGGAAAATATCAGATTCATAATTTCATTCCTTTGGGGATTATTGACACTAGAGGGCAACCTCCAACCTGAAAATTAATTAAGCAGCAAAAGGGTTTAAGTAGTTTACTTTTCTACTCTTACCAACTAATCTCTATGTTTCTTATTTCTCCCGCTATCTCAAACAACCCAAAAAAAGACCTAGCAGCCTGTTGCTGTTCCTATTTCCTTTGTATTCTTAAACTACTATAGAATATAAACTGCTATTTCTAAGCATATGTCATCACAAGAAAACAGATATTCTTAAATAAATTAAAAACTTCTACTTACCATACCATTTGTCAGATGGTCCATAAATAACCTTGTAACCTTTAATCACTCCCTGAACAGTTTCAAGAGGTGGTGAGGACCAAGACACTCTGATAGTCTGGGATGTAAGAGTTGTGCAGGTGACATCCTGAGGAGGTTGCTGGGGTGTTCCTTCAGCAGTGTAAGCTCGAATTTCTTCAGTCTTTGGTCCCTGTCCAATCTTGTTAAAAGCAGAGACCACCACAGCATATTCAGTGTAGACGCTGTAAAGAAAAATACTAAATATCTTATTTTGTTAAGACTTCCAAATTATAGTTATCTTTTCCTAATAATCTAATAAACCTAAAGAAGTGGGGTGTTAAATAATGGGGTCAATGAGGAGTAACTTGTGCCCTGCAGATTAAGAATTATACTATTTATGCACTCTGTCATGTATGTTTTATAGACAATTTTATCATGATATTATAATAATACTTATAAAAGACTGGTACCAGGTATACATTGTTAAGAAAAATTATACAGCATTTTTTTTTAACCAAGATGGTATGTCTAAGTAATATTTCCCAATCAAGGCTATCCCAAAAGAGAGGAAAAGTGGAAGAGAAACAAGTAGAAATTAATCAAGGGTCTGCAAATGTTTGTAGACCTGACTCTTAAAGGAAGAAGGATTACATGAAGAGGGAAACGCAAAAAAAGGGAGAGAATTCCACAGTCTAAGTGTTTGAGGAAAGGAGGTATCATAACAGCCAACCCTTGAGTGGCCAGTCTCCATTCAGAAGTCATGTGAAGCAGCAGCCAAATGCATGCTAAAGGACTAAATCTCAGATAGCGACACATGCAGGCAGTTCACAAGAAAAGTGGCTAAAAGAATACCTGCAGATTAGAGAGAGAGGAGCAACATCGCGGTGTATGGAAAAGGAGGGTTGAAAAGAGGTGATGACAAGAGAATTAATAAGGCAAAAGGCTTTTGATTCCACTCTAGTTAATAGAAAATTTTATATGGTTGAAAGGCATGGGATATAGATAGAGTCGTGGGGCGGCGGTTGGATGTGTTGGAAATGAAATGTATGGGGACATAATGTGGTGTGAGGTGGTTTGATCAGGTAAGTAATGAAAGGGTAAGAG
>JAUUDW010640622.1:0-10938 GCA_032361385.1 Panulirus guttatus
ACACACAAACATACACATACACCTCAGTAACTTACTTTTGGTCACATTTACTCTCAACTTTCTCCTTTCACAAAACTCATCCACAGTATGTCACCAGATTCTAGTGTTTCATTCTAGTCTGCCACCAGAATCGAGTCACTGCAAGCATCATGTGATTCACCTCCCATGCCCCTCCGTCTGGTACCCTTACATTAACCTTCACCATCCCATCCCGTCCATATATATATTACACCACAGTGATATCTAACATTTTGGAAGCAAACCAACCTCCACCATAAACCAGTCTACCTTTACATGTACTTTACTCCTAGTAAAAGCTCTTCTCTTCATCTGGTAAATTTCCACTTACCCCAGATATATATAGCACTTTCCATAAAGCCTCTCTGTCAACCCTATCATACACTTCCTATTGTACTATAAATGTTATAAGAATTCACTTTTTCCTTCATATATTTCTCACAAAAATTCTTCAAAGAAAGCAGCTGGTCCATACA
Source organism: Panulirus guttatus (assembly GCA_032361385.1). Classification (NCBI taxonomy): domain Eukaryota; kingdom Metazoa; phylum Arthropoda; class Malacostraca; order Decapoda; family Palinuridae; genus Panulirus; species Panulirus guttatus. The sequence continues at coordinate 495 of JAUUDW010640622.1, forward strand.
CCCTTTCCTACTACTGAAGCCACTTTCCTCTAACCTCAATCACAAACACCCTTGCACAGTACATTTAATGTGTGAAGTAGCCTAAGGCCTGGTTATTCAGTCAACAAAACTCACCTCCTTTCCTGAAAAAAATCACCTACAATCCTACCCAACTCCTACATAAAGCTTTCACGGTATCCTCTCTTTTCACCAAACGATTCACCGTGACTTTCTCATGCCACATTCCACCTCATCCGAAAAACATATCTTCCACCAATCTTCTAACACTCAATATGCAATCAAAATACACTATACACCTTTTTCAACTTTTTTTTTTCAGTATTGCTCCATATGTTCTCTTGTTCTCAAAGCAGTCACCTCTTACCAAATCATCTTATACTCTCTCAAGTTACCAAATCATCTTAAACTCTCTCAAGTTCATTTACACTCTCTCACCTTATACTTCATTTATAAAAAAATCATTAGAATACCTAATATAGTTATTTCTAGATTTATGCTTTTTAAGTTTATTGCTATTGTCAAAGTCTGGACACTTTTTTTATTTATGCTATGTAGTTTTGCTTTTATGCTTACTCAGGTAGGGAAAGTTTTAGACTGCTAAGAGGCTGCAGAAACAACAAAACCTCACCAGCCACACATGAAAATACCAATATTACATGAAGAAGCATACAGTCTTGCCTCCCTCAGTATCCTCTCCAATCCTTACCCAAACCCCACAGGCCTTGAAAAATAATATGTGCCACCACTTTTTGTGAGTAGGTATGTATCTAAATAACAATATAATTTATCCTCATCACAATATAATCCAAAGACCCTTTTAATGGGAATCCTGCACCTTCCAGGATGCACTACAATCAGCAGAACTGAAAAGTCCCTTGAAGAGATTGTATTCCTTTTTGTCCACTGACAATGATGCAACCTTGCTGAAGGTGACTCTTCATTTGTGGTGTAACCTCAGACAAACAAGAGTCCAGTACCATTCATACAGTATATTCTTTATGAAAACATTTATCTAAGCTTTGCACTGACTGATTTAGTTACTATGTCTAGGATTTATTCATTTATACATAAATTTAAGTTCTATATGGATTTATTGAATCAATGTCTTTATCATTTACTTTAGCTGAAGTAGGATGGCCATAAATTACCACCAAGGAATGCATCCTCAATGAATAAAATTATGCTTATGGGAAAAATACCAATCAATTTTTTCAATTTACATACAAGTTTTTAGGAACGCATCTCAAGTGTTAAGAAACAAACTGTAGGGAAACATATACATAAAAATACATGCAAGTTACTTTTAAAGCACTGTAAATTCTTATTAATTTTCTCTTTACCATGGGGAGGTAGAGGGGTCAGCCTCACTTTCTTGCTCTCAATCAACAACTAAGAATTAAGACTCAAGCAAACTTTGCCTACATAACAACATTCATCAGAGCACATCAAAGTTCACAGCTGTATCTAAGGAATGAGAAAAATTTGATGAAGCATTTACATAATGAAAATCATAGAATTCAAATGCATATGAATTAAAGTTCTACTTCTGAGGGGACTTTACAGTGCACAACTTACAACAAATTTGGCATGCAGTGTTTACTAATCAATTTTATTGAAATTTTCAAAATACCCCTCCTGTTTAACTTTCCAAAAGGAGAAACAGTGGAAAGAACCAAATAGGATCTTTTATCCTGTTAGCTTCAAGGTTACACTAAGATTATCACTGGGAATAGAGCCTTGTCAGAGGACTTCTCGCTTCAAAGGAGTCTATATTTCCCTGCTACTGGAAGTAGCACGGCCTTGAGCTGTTGGAACCTTTAGAATGGTTCTGGATAACAGCAGGAATCTTTCATCAAAATTTGTCCAGGGGTAATTACTGATAATTAATTAACTATTTACATAAACTATAAAGTACTTAGAAACAAACAAAACCAATATCACCGATTCTGATTATGTGAAAAGATGTGATATTATATCTCTCATATTTACAGCTCTGACTGGCTTCATTGTCATAACCGTATTTCCCTAAAATATTACAAAATTCCAGCACAAAACCCGACGAATGGGATAGCTTCCCTTTTATAAATAATAATAGTAATATGCATTACCTTAACTATTTAAAAGTTGAAATTTTATATGAAAAAACTGTTTAAAGATTTATGTTATATGAAAAATCTCGTAAAGAAGCACAAGCCTGAGCTACAAACATGATTATATGTAAAACACATTGTGGGTTGTCTGGGTTTCTATCAAAATGTACTGGACAGATATTATAGAAAACATACAAACATAAAATCTTTACTTGTGTACATATGAATATGTACCAAAGTAGAGATCCAAAAATATTATAAAACAAATACACCCCTTTGTAATTTTTTTAATATTTCTAAGGAACACTTCTTACCAATGGGTCATTTTCTCCTTGGCTGTCACTCTTAAATTTGTCCTGTGTTGTAGAGGCAACAGTTGGTGCTAAGGCATCATATCCTACATCCTCAGGCCGAAGAGACAGAAGGGCCTGTGGGCCAGCATGGGTGCCTGGGGGCCATGGGTAGGTTTCCGTGATCCAAGTGGTGGGATCCTGAGCAAAGTAACAAAAATAAAGATTATATAAATATCATTGCTTTGCAGCAACATTTCCCCAATACTCATGGTCTTTCTACAAACCCTTCTTATTCTGAGCATCATCTGGCTAGTACCTCACATAAAATATTTTTTCTACAAGAGATTTAACTGCCCCTTTGTTATTTTCATTAATCCTGTTCTTATTTCCTTCTGTAACCTCCACTCATAAATTCCACATTAAAGGAGGAATCTGTGCTTCTATGGCCAACTTTCCTGCTGTATGCCTTTGGATTTTGAATCTCCAAACTGTTTTCCTCTGCTTTACCTATGCTATCTTAACTATAAAAATGTTTAAAGTTTTCTTCCATCATCTAACTTCCTGCCAAGAGGGTGTGACTTCCCCTCATCCTCAAGCTAAGGTCCTCTACATACACTAAAAGGAGTTACTGAATTCTCTTAAAGAGATGGTAGGGGTGTTGAAGCCTTCACATGTTCCATTCTTCAAGATATGGAGCAAATTATCACTTACTGTATCTAAATTCCAGACTGTCAGGACCTAAGCTTTCTATATGATATTCACCAGTAATCCTTCACACTACAGCTACAGGGTCACACCCCCGATCTGTTCATCTGACAACACATATAAATGTCTCTTTTCTCTTCTCTGCCTGAAACTCCTTCACTTGCCTCCTTCAAGCTTCAGTATAGACATTTTAGTATTGCTGAATGGGCTAACTTACAAATATTCTTTTTTTTTTTTCTACTTTCCTCGAGAAGGTTGCCTTTCTTCTTCTGATGCTTTTCTCTCTAATGCATACAGCAGAGGCTACTGTTACAAGAATGGAAGCATATATCCCTTCTTCCCATATGACTTCTTCGAACCCATGACTCAACCATTCCTGTTCTAAGGCTATTCAGGCAAGGAACCTGGAAAAACTTTCATTCTCTGACTTACAATCAGATTTTATTTCCAGAAAAATGACTGCAAATACATTTACCATGGGGCAAAGCATTCCTTTAATCAAAGGAAGTTTAAAAACTCTCCTCTTCTTCCTCTACTGGTCTTTGTTGTTTGGCAAAAGCATCCCAACCAACTTTTATCTTTTTACCTTTCCTTCACATTTATATTCTCATTATACTACAGCTGTTTCTCCTAACGATAAAACAATTGTTTGTGGATTTCATTATTTTAACTCAACCTTAATGAACATTACAACATCCCCTAACACACCTCCTCTCATCCTACACCCCTTCTTCCATCTCTTTTGTTGAGTCTAAAAAACACTTCCTTCCCTGGACTCAAAGTGTTCGGAAAAAAATAGCATACATCCTATTGTTTCTAAGATGCAAGCTTCTGAATTCACAACTATGCTTCCTCAAATGTTCCACTTTTACTTCATAACACGAGCTTTTCCTTTTTGGACACACATTCATACAGACTGTACAAAAGAAGGGCAACTGTCAAACACTTCCAGTTATCATACTATTGCTCTGACTTTTATTTCCAAAGTCTGTGAATCAATCTTTAACCCACATCTCCTTAAGTATCTGTAATCTCAAGCTTCACCCAAATCATTAGTACAGCTTTCACAAGGCAGGAGTCAAAGGTAATATAATTTCATATCCTACTAATGACTGTCTATCCTCTGAAATTTTTTGAAAATGTATGTTCTTGCTCTGTGCACATTAAAAGCTTTTAACAAAGTATAGCATCAGAGTCTACCTTTCAAGGTCCCTTCACTTGGTATTACTATCCAACTTGTTCTGTTTCTACCTTTCTCTTACGCCAGTTCATCTCTGAAGCTGTTTGTTGATCAACCTCTCATTATTTCCCTGCCAAAAATGGTGTACCTCAGGGTTCTGTTCTAACTCCTTTATATCTAAGATTTCTTGAGTTGAATATATAACAAAATGTAGTTTTATGCTGACAACTGAACACTGCACTACCCTACTCTTAAATCTGCTCCATCTTAGCTTGCTCAATCAACATTTCATTTCACTACAACTGCCTCTGTAATGTAAATTTGGGCAGGATTTCCCAGTAGGCAAGCCACAACCTAGTTAAGCTTAAACATTAAATGATGGGCATGGTCTGGATGTTCCATTCCACAGTGAAAAAAAAAAAAATGATGTGATAGATTAGCATTTAACAGTAAACACAAAATACACAAAGTTAATCTTTACCTTTGTGTCGGCCTAGTCCAGGGATAAAAGAGTGCCTAGAGGGTGTGTGAATGACATTTGATGGCCCCTAAGTCATGGATAACCAACTTTAACATCCTGTAGGCCTGATTTCACATCCTTAGCTCCATCCTACAAAATGGTATGACTACCACTCAGCCTTTCCTAAGTGTGCACAACTTCCATCCTCTTACATGCATTATTTCTACATTTATGATTACAAAAACAAGTAAGATTATCATACCTCCCATGTGGCTCTCTTCCCATACAACTGAAGTCCCTCTCTGACTGCTTCTACCAAGTACGGCACAAGGGAATAATTCCATAGGTCTGTAAACCAAACTTGTGAACCTTCTAAAGAGCCAGGGCAGGACAGGAAAAGGCGAGGACCTGAAAATGCAATATGAACCTGTAACTTTTTAGATATGACTCATTCATTTATAATTCCAAAATTTCCTTCTTGAAGTTTTCCAAATCTACTTTTGTATTTTCAGGAGCAAAGAGTTAAAATATGATTAAAGTCAAGTATTTCACTATGTTTACACCCTTTTCCTGTTGCAAACACTGAACTTAAAGCACAATTTCTGAATCTTTATTAGAACATATGCGAGGTAATTGCTGCATGGAAAACTATCATTTTTAGTTCACAACATAATTAGTTTAACTAAAGATACTCAAAGTCATTTTCAGTCTGTGAAATCTAGAGCCCAATTAACAAACATAAGGAATATAACGTAAGTTCTATTACTAAAAGTAGGCATTCAAAACATGGTGTACTTAAATTCCTTACACAGTACAGCACAACTCCAAAACCATATGAAACCTAATTTCACTACTGACTTTACAAAGAATTTTAGTCTATGTACAATATGATAAAACAGTGCCAACACATGGTGTTTGTTTCATATGTTTCTGCTACAATATTACGCAAGGGCCTAGACTCAACTCACTATGTAGACCTACTTTTTTTTGAAATCTCTCATACTCCTCCTCCCCTCCTACTAACACAAATGCCTTATTCTCCCAGTAGAAACTCCTCACTGGATCAAGTAGCTTTCTTCCTGCACCATATATTTACAGCACCTTTCACAAGACATCTCTGTCAATCCTATCATATGCTTTATCCAGGTCCATAAATGCCACATGCAAAGCTCATTGTCTCTAAATATTTCTCATACAAATACTTCAAAGTAAATACTCGGTCCATAGATTCTCTATCATTCCTGAAGCCACACTGGTCCTCCCTAGTCTGATGCTCTATGCATGTCACCCCCTCTCAATCACAAATCTCCCATATACCCTGCAAGACATACTCAACAAACTTACACCTCTGTAATTCGAGCATTCACTTTTGCCTCCCTTGCTTTATATAATGGCACAATACAGGCATTCTACTAGAGCTCATGCACCTTACCTTGAGCCATACTTTCATTAAAAATGTCGCCCTCTTCCTTGAGAAAATCAACTGCAATTCCATCCATTTCAGGTGATTCGCCACAATTTATCTTATGCAAGACTCACCACCTCTTCTCTATTCACCAAACCATTTGCCATGACTTTCTACCTCCACATCCTAAATACCAAAGTCTGCTACCTTATCTCTAACATGCTCATATATCCTTCAAAATATTCAGTCTATCTCTTCTTTACTTCCTTGCTTTTTACCCTTTCTTCATCTGCTCCTCGCAATTACATTCCCATTTGTCTTCTTGTTTTGTTTTCCTCACACTATTCACCTCCAGCTTAAACATTTTCGTTTTCTCCCAGAAGTTTGCTGATAACCTCTCATCCCATTTCTCATTTGCCTTCTCTTTCAGCCCCTACACATTCTTCTTGACCTACCATTTTCACTTGTACATCTCCAATCACTCACACTTCTTCCCTTCAGTTATCACTCATATACCTCTCTTTTCTCTTCCACTAGCAAATTTACTTTCTCATCCCACTACTCACTACCCTTTCTCATATACCCACATCTCACCTTATGTATGCTACACACTACAGCAACATATGTAAGCACTGCTTTCCTACATACCTTCCATTTCTTGCTACCTCCCCTTGTTTCTTTTACTCTAGTCATATGCAAATCTTCAACCAGTCCTTCAAGGTATCTCCACAAATAAGCCTTCTTACTACGTTCATCTACTTTCATTTTCCTCTTTCCTTCTACGTTATTTTTTCTTTTCAAAAAGCCACTATAAATTTTCACACTCACCTTCACCATGAAATGATCATACATTCCACAAGCAGCACCTCTCAGCATATTGACATACATCCAAGAGTCTTTCCTTTGTATGCCTATCAGGAGTATACAATCTAGTATTTCCACTGATCCCCAGCATCACTCATCCACATATATATATGTAGGTCCATTGTTTTTCATCTAGGTATTCTCAACCACCACACAATCAGCACACAACTCTATATGTTCTTCATTATTTTCATTCACATTGGGTATCCCATGTCCCCAAACTATATCAACTGCCACACCACCAACTCTTGCATTCAAATCACTCATCACTAATACTCAATCCCTTGCATTAAAACCATTAAAACAGCTGACACACTCTCTCATCTCCTTCCAAAAACTTGGCTCTCTCCCTTAATCCTCTCACTACCAAGCGTAGAAGAATTGACACTCACACATCTTGCAATCCATTTTCATTCTCACCCATGTCAGTCTGGAACTCCCTACCTTACACTAACACATTCCTACAATTCCTCTTGCTCTCACCCTAACCCAAGACTTCACCCTCAGGACATTTCCACATCATTCTTCCCCCTTCCCATTGAGCTTAGTTTCATGAACAACCAGAACACCAAGGTTCCTCTCCCCAAATAAATTACCTATCTCCCCTTTGTTATCCTGGCTACATCTATGCACATTCAGGCATTCCATTCTGAGCCTTTGAAGAGGATAAGTACTCCTTGTGTGGTTCCTTCTTCTGTTCCCACTTTTAAACCTGAAATATGGGGGGGAGGGAGGGTGTCCTCCAACTCTCCAGCTCCCACTCCTTTTAGATGCCTTCTCAGACAAGTTGGAGATACGGAGGTACCATTCTTTCTCCCCTACCCCCAGGGATAGTACAGATGTAATTTCTAATTCCTTACCAATGGTGACATCTGAAGATGAATGAGTTTCTAAAAATTTGTTGATGTGACTCCAGCAACGTGGCAGCCAGTCAAGGACTTGTTGTAGCCGTGGTAGTCTCGATCCAGCTTCAACCTCAACCTGTGTTAATTTTCTTCGTGCTACACGGCCTACTAAACCTTTCACAGGTTCCATGTGGTTGGCCATGAGCACCCACCTAAAGGTAAAGGGTTTAGACATTTATTAAAATGCTCCCAGTATTAAGCTTTAGATTTTGAAAATAAATATTTTTCTTTAAATGTCACATATGAAAGCAATAAAAATCATTAAGCCTGTTGATCCAATGAAAGTAAGTTTGATGTAAAGTTTTTATATCTTGCAACAAAAAAAACAAACCTAATATTCACAGAAAACTTTTTTATGAAATAATCATACTTGGTTACAGTTATACAAACCTGAAGTTATGATGTAGTTGTAAGTTTGTAGTTGAGCATGATGTGGTTTGATTCATGGTGCCTATTATATATGGACACTGAGTGTACTTAGCACTGAGAAACCCATTAAACACATCAGTTAAGGCTCCAGCATGGTGTAAGTTGTCTAAGATAATAACCAGAGGCAAATCTGCACTGTTATTCTCACACTGGTCACTAATATGTGATAAGTAAGCTCCTAAATCCTTTCCAGTCTTGTGATCAACGCTGTTGAAAAAAGTATTATACATATCAGAACACAAAAAGATTATTTTTCATTTTATAAATGAATGGCTTTTACTGCACATATATTCCAGGTCTACCTCAAATAATTTAAGCCCACTTCAACTTCATTATCATGAATTATTCATGAGACTTATTACACCTATTTCCCCCGATATTTTACTACAAGGCGAGAAAGATTTCTTAATTTCATTTCATAACATTATACTATCTAACACTTAAACAACAGAATCAAATTGACTGTGCAGACAAATATCATCACTTGATAAGTTTTATTGTTTAAATACCTTGATAGGAATCAAATTACATTTGAAGCCCTGTACCCTTATCATGTATACCTTTTCCAAGGGTTAGAGGAACATGAACTGATCATAACTTAATTCATATTGCTGTTCATCTCCAAACCTTCAAGTGATGAAGACCTTATATAAATGCTCAAACTACTTGTTGTAGGATCATGCATGCTAATTTTGTTACCACAATGAAGTCATCTCTACCTGAATATAGAAATAAAATAAATAACCATGAAAACAATGCAAATTCTTTCTGCAAGTACATACAAAGTAAATTTAAGGAGGAAGAGAAGGTACGACAAGGAGAAGACATAATGGAAAAAATAAAAGGCAATTTGAAAACACAGCCAAGTTTGAGGGTATAAAGCTAGACACCAGTGCTGCTGCTGTATATATGGCTACAGAAAAGAACCAAGATGAAAGAAGGGGAAACCTCTCAACTTCCCCCAGGCAATTTTTTCAAAAAATCCGAGGTTAACAGCTCTCCCTATTTGAAACTCTGATACAGGAATTAAAATAAGTACTGTACTTACTTAAATGTTGCAATGTATCCTGGTGATGGATCCTTTCCCATTCTAGTGACTAGGTACTCTGCCAATTTCTGAGCTAAATATGTTTTTCCAGTACCTGAAGGACCACAGAGGATAATTCTCCTATGTTCTGTGAGGAGTGACATATATCTCTGTACAATTGACTTAGGAATCAAGGTCTCAAATGCTAAAGCATCTACGTGATTTATTGTAGCCCCTTTAAGGATAATTTTAATGTTCGTCACTTCTCCAACAAGGTATCCACAAGGCAGGAGCTCTGGTGATTCTGGATGACGGCCTCTGGCAATTTCACCAATATGATATGAGAAGACAGACTCTGCACTGAGGCCAAGATTAGACACAGGGTCAACTCTCAAGATATATTCCTTGAAAATGCGCTTAACAAGACTGTCTAACATGTCCCACTTGGTCTTTCCACTTACGGAAATAGCACCTATGACACACTCAGTTGCTGTCACACCATCTACAGGGTTAATATATTTATCATAGTCACCATGACACCCCATAAAAACTGTAATACTGACTCTCTTTCCATCTTTATCACTTGGGTCAATCAGAATCACATCTGTTGAGTCAGGCATAGTAACTTCATCACCAAGACTGAGTCTTTGCTCAATTGAGTCTGAAACAGGAAGAGAACTTTGGGAGGAGTTTAAGGATTTTGAAGACACTAGTCGATGTAACCTGTCATTATCCTGTTTCAATGACACCATCTCTGATCTCATCTTGCTTATGGTTTCCTTCAATGATTCCAACTGGTGTGCTGAACTTAGGGCTTCCAAACGTATGTCTGTGAGAGCCATGTCCTTTTCACGCAGTTGGTACTTCAAGAGCTCTACATCTTCTTCCTTAGATTTAGAATCCATGCACGTGCTAAAACAGAAAAAAAGTGTTAAATTTTCTATGTTAGCTGAGATGGCACGGGCACCTAAGGCCCTTATCAAGGCCATCCCATTAACGCTATATATACATATTTATTTATTTATTATGCATGATCGCTGTTTCCCGCGTCAGCGAGGTAGCGCCAGGAAACAGACGAAGAAAGAC
>JAUUDW010640633.1:0-10938 GCA_032361385.1 Panulirus guttatus
ACATCTACAGAGCTTTTTACACCCCATCTCTAGTGTCTCCCCTCGCTCACAGAGGTCTCTCCCCACACACACACACACACACACCCCACACCCACACACTCCTATGACGTCACGTCCTCTCCCCCTACTCCCCCACCAAGCGCGGCGTTGTTGGGGGAGATCATCCCGCGAGATACCTCGTCTCTTTGCTTTTTATCTCCCGCTATTGTCGATTGGGCTCACATAGAGACTCCCTGTGTGCACAGCGGCTGACGGGGGGAGGCCGGAGATCACGGTCCCAAGATTGCCTTCCCGTTTTCCAATCTTACGCAGACACGATGAGTCTTGATCTGTCCTTCCAGCGTACCTGAGGTCAAGCACTCCCTCTAGACGAGGTTAGCGTGCCGGCCTCTCTTCCCCTCTGCTCCCTCTTCTCCCCTTTCTTCCTCCCTTCCTCCGCCACCAGATGGAGACTTATCCCTGGGGGGAATAAACCCAAGGGCCTGATCTCCTCAGCCCACCATCCTGATCCCTGGGTGAGAGTGGGAACGATTGTCCTGCCACGGCCAGCGGTGAGTGGGTGAGTGGGTGGGTGGGTGAAAGCTGCAGCAGATGGTGGGTGGGTGGATGAAGCCTGCAGAAGGTGGTGGGTGGGTGGATGAAGCCTGTAGAAGGTGGTGGGGGGGTGGGTGAAGCCTACAGCAGGTGGTGGGTGGGTGTGTGAAGCCTGGAGCAGGTGGTGGGTGGTGATGGGTGGATGAAGCCTGCAGCAGGTGGTGGGTGGGTGGATGAAGCCTGCAGAAGGTAGTGGGTGGGTAGATGAAGCCTGTATAAGGTGGTGGGTGGGTGGGTGAAGCCTACAGCAGGTGGTGGGTGGGTGTATGAAGCCTACAGCAGGTGGTGGGTGGGTGTGTGAAGCCTGGAGCAGGTGGTGGGCTGGAGGGTTCCGGCTTGGCTCGGGCCTCAAGGAGATTACTACCACAGTCCTGGGCTGTCGTCAACACTTGGGGAGCGTCCTGATGGCTCCGTCAGGTGGTGAGGCCCTTGAGCACGACGGTTACGACTCTAGAGCACGATGACCTGGTGGTTCATGTCATCACCAAGTCACCATCAGGTCACCACCAAGTCACCATCAGGTCACCACCAAGTCACCAGCAGGTCACCACCAGCAGGAGACCTCTCTGTGTCCGGCAGTCTCGCTGCAGCTGTACCACGGCCGAGACCGCTGCCTCTGTAGAGCCAGCTGGGCACAGCCAGCTGACTACTGCCGCTGTTGGCTCGTTAACTGACAACCTCGGAGTGTCCCAGTTAATGGGCCCGACATGGACTGTCTCCCATTTACTGAACACGTGCTGGAGGACGAGAACCACACACACACACACACACACACACACGCACACACACACAAAGCTATATTACAGCTGAGAATATTCAAGGTATGGGGGGTGTCCCACGAGTGTAAATAACTCCCTCCCCGTACAGTGCTAACAAGTAACAGCGAACGGATAATCACACTCCGATAATCACTGATTATTATCTCTCAACTGGAAAAGACGATCATAGAGAATAAAAAAAGAGGAAAAGAAAGAAAAGAAAAAATCAAAGAGGAACGCTCATTAGAAGATTACTGACGGCTGTAGAACCGCCAGACGCAAATTCTACGATGGAGGAAAGGGGGAAGATTTCTAGCGTACATAATTAAGACGTGACAAGACGTCCCAATTACGGTGACGTTTGGTCTGGATTCATCCTGCCAAGGAGGTGCTCAGGCCGACTAACGAACTTGAAAAACAAGGTGGAATTCAGTTGGGTATGAGACACTAATAGAGGCAAGAGGATGGAGCAGTCCCACCAGCAACAGAGAGTTCGGGAATGTTAGGTGGTGGTAATGTCAACTGAAAGTAATATGTCTATGACAGAAAATCTCAAAAAGAGTAGTTTATTTTCACTCTATCCTGGTCTGGAAGGGTTTTAAATGGGTAAGGAGATGGCTAGCCATTTACAATATCTTTTTTTTTACACGTCTGATTTTAAGTATGTGTGGATGGCTTAGTAGTAAATGGCCAAAGACTGGAATTGAAGTATGGTATGATGACGAACGCCTAATGTTGGAGTTGTGATCAGGTCTTACTCGTTCTGTCCAGAGGAGTACACGATAGCAAGGATGGAAAGTTGAATACGAAAGGTGGAGAAAGATTGGCCCTCCTAACAGGAGACTTTCTCATGTCTTTCCCAATAACTGTGACCTGGCTCATTTCAAGAGACATGTTTTTCACTTTCTCAAAAATTTGTAAATAATTTCCATATCTGTTTTTCCCCCTTTCTCAATTCTCTCTCTATTTCAATTAGGGCCCGGCCTTGATGTGGACTTCTGTCCGTGACTGGAGCCTTCAACATAAAAAAAAAAAATCAGAGTTTCGGAAATTAGGTGACGTGCCGTAAAGAGAGTAGTGATTAATGGTCAAGCCTCAGAATGGTTAAACTAAACAAATGGTGTGCCAAAGGAATGAGTTTTATGACCGGTTCTCTTTCTCATATGCACTAATGACATTGATTAATGGGCTGCGTTGAAAGGTATTAAATTCCCCAGCCAATAATAAGATGGAATATAAATCTACAGCAGACATTGAACGTCTGAAAACTTCAAACTGACATAGACAAACTGTTGGACTGGGCTCACAGGTGGCAATTAATTTCTCACATCGATAAGCGCAGATTTTTCACAACGTGAGTAACAACGAGAAGATAAGCTATAGTATGAAGTGTGCTGAGGTAAAAAAAAAAAAAGGCTATTGACGAGAAGGACTTAGGTGTAATAGTCTTTGATGAATTAAAGTAAGTGGTAAGTGGTGCACAGAAGCTGTAAAAAATGAGAATAAAATTCTTAGATTCGTGGGTATGGCTTTCGAATTTAAGTGTAAGGGAACAATCCTCTACTCTGTACAATTTACTGGTTCATCCCCAACTTGAAAATTATGTTCAGTTTTGGTCACCTATCTTGAAAAAAAAAGACATAGACAAAATGGTAACAATGCATTAGCGAGCATCTAAGAGAATTCTTGGACTGGGAAAAAATACATTCGAGACAACTTAACTTATTTATCTTAAAAAGAAAACAATCTAAAGAGGTAATCTAATACAGGTAATACATATATGCAAAATGATCTCCATCGAAGCAGCTACTAATGGCTAGATTTGTCTAAATTCACTCGTGGGAATGGATATAAAATTCCTGGAAAAATAATTTACTTTCAATAAGGCCAATTAATTTTTCTTGTCTTTGTTTTTATCATATTGAAAATGATATTATAAAGGACAGGTGGTGAAAAATCATGGGTAGGAGGAGACCGAGAGGAAAATGGAAAGATAAGGTAAATGAGGCTTTGGTATATAGATGGTTGAACTTTCAGGAGGGCATGGGGGAGAATAACAAGATTTGGAATGATGGTGCTGCATAGTAGGGTGAAATCGTGTGAAATGGCCTGAAGTAGCGTATTTGCAGCAGTTAAGGCAAACCGTGGTGTAGCCCGTGGGATCTGTCTGTATATTGGAGGCAGTGGTGTCAGTTCATCATACATGAAAGTTAGGGATTAATGTTTTGGAAATGAGGCAGGTCTTTGTCTATTCAGTGTGCCACAACACGAAGGCATGAACGGTGATACAATTATGTATAAAAGATATTGTTATTATTGCTATTCTATCATGTTTATTTTTATTTTCATTATTATCATTATCAATAATCATAATTATCATTTGTAGTAATACTTTCATTATAGTGATATTTTCATTTTGAAGCAAGAAAGTCATTACCCAGGCAATCGGTCCATTAATTACGGAAAACGGTGACTTGGTTCAAGACAATGGAGCCATGCCAAAAATATCGAATGACATTTTTGCTTTTGCACCTACGATCTAAGACACAGCTCATGTCCTGAAATTGACATATCAGCTGCAGATATCCTTTCAACAAGAGACGAAATGAAAATGAATTAAACAGCAAGCCCTAATAAAATTTATCCGATAACAAGGAAAGAGTTTTTTCCGAGGACAATAAAGAATGAGATAGTTTAACCCTTGATTGCCCTCTTCAATAAGTCACTTGCTACAGGAAATGTTCCAAAGGAAAGGAAGTTTGCCAATGTAACACCGATATTCAGAAAAGGTAATAAGTCACTGTCCGAAAATTGTCGTCCAATTAACGTCTGTAGTTCAAAAACTTATGGAAACCATCCTTCTAGACGGAACTGTAAAACAGTTAGAGGACACCGCTTATTAAGCAATTTTGAACGTGGTTGTCGACGAAATTGCTCAAGTCTGACGAATCTGCTTGATTTTTTTTTTTATGATATAGTCAACATGTATAACGAAAGAAAAACAATGGATGTCATCCAAGGTTACAAGCAAAAATTAAGTAACATGGAATTGATGAGGTTTTTACTTCGGCAGATAGCGCATTGGTTGACTGGCCGTAAACAAAGAGTTGTGATTAATGGTCAAGCATCAGAATGGTTGGACGTAACAAGCGGAGTGCTGCAAGGATCAGTCTTTGGACCGTTTGTCGTTCTCATGTATATTGATGATATTCATATCATTATCGATAAGTGCAAAGCTTTATATATCGGTAGTAAAAAGGAAAAGGCACGCTACAATATGAAATCTGTTGAACTGCAAAAGGTAAATAAGGAAAAAGACTCAGGTGTAATAATCTCTGCTGACCTAAAACTAGATATGCAGTGCAGAGAAGCGGTGAAAGGAGAAACAAAGTAATTGGATTCATAGGTAGGGTCTTCGAATTTAAGTCTGGAAAAATTTTCTTTTTCCTTACAAATTATTGCTTCATCCCCATTTTAAGTATTGTGTGCAGTTTTGGTCATCTTACCTCAAGAAAAGACTTAGACTGAATGGAGAATGCAGCGTCGAGCTACCAAGATGATTTCCGGGCAGAGAAATATATCCTATGAGAGCCGACTAAACGATTTGAATCTATGCAACTTAGAAAAGAGAAGGTTACCAATACAGAGTAATACAAACGAACTCAAACAGCAACCCACCAATACTGGGTCCTTCAAGGCTGTTTGTAGTAATGGTAGAAATAAGAAAGTCATAGATCAGTGTGGTAAGGGTAGAAGTATGTACGTGTAAAAAGTAGAAAAACACTATAAACTTTTCATGTTGTTAAGGAGGCGCAAATAATGTCATTCGTGGATTTGAAGCGAAATATTTATCAAGTCCTTTCTTAAACGTAGTTATGATACTACTTTCAACCACTCTGATGGGTAGATCATTGAATATGGTAACAAAACTGCTGAAAAAAAATTGGATTTCGCCTTATTCGAGACAGAAAGTTCGCCTACGAGTTTGTAACCGTTACTACAAGTGATATCAGACGAATCTATCCCTATGCAAGTCGTTATATCGAGATTATCGAAGCCTTGATAATTTTGAAGGCCTGTATCATATCACTCCTTAACCTTCTCGTTTCTCAACTAAATAGATGTAAGTAGTTTAGTCGGCTGTCATCGGATTTGTCTCTCAGTCCGAGATTAATCTTGGTCTATGTCTCTTCTCAAGTAGGGAGACCAAGACTGAACACAATATTCAAAATGGGGGCGCGCGAGTTAGTTATAAAGAGTAAGGATTATTTCCTTAGCCACATGTTCGATAGACCTACTTATAAATCCAAGAGATTTGTTCGCTTTGTTAACTGCTTCTCTGCACTGTTTACTTGGCTTTAGATCAGTAGTGATTATTACACCCGAGTGTTTTTCCTCACTTACCTTTTGCATTTCAACAGAATTCATACCGAAGCTTGCCTTATCAATAATAAAATTCTTTTGTCATCAAAAAGCACAAACCAACACTTTGTCATGTCCTTTTGAAGCTGGAGACGTTCAAATTCTGTTGTGGATTTATTTCCCAATTCAGTATCGTCTGCGAATTTCGATATCTTACAATGCAGCCCATTATCAAATCATTAATATATATAGGAAAGAGAATTGGTCCCAGGACTGATCCTTGTGGTACACCATTTGTTACATCGAACCATACTGAGACTTGACCATTAATCACAGCTCTGTTTACGGACAGTTAACCAATTTTCTAATTACCGAAGTACAACCCCATCTATACCACGTGACTTAACTTTTGTAAGTAAACTGTGATGTGGAAACTTATTAAATGCTTTATGAAAATCTATATAATGGCATCAACTGCTTCACTTTCATCGTACATGTTGATTATATCACTAAAGAAAACAAAAAGATTTGTCACACATGAACGAACAATTTCGTCAAAAACTATGCTGAGAGTCATTTACTGAGTGGTGGTCCTCTAAATGGTTTACAAGGTTAATCCCGAATGATGGTTTCCAAAACTTTATCAAGCACAGACGTTAAGCTGAATGTACGATAATTTCCAGGCAGTGCTTTATCACTTATTTTGAAAATGGGTGTTACATTAGCAATCCTCTGGTATTTTCCCCGTCGCAAGTGACTTATTGAAGAGAGCAGTCAAGGGTTTAACTATGTCATTTTTCGCCTCTTTTGTTATCCTCGGATAAAACTTATCCGGCCCTGCTGTTTTATTTATTTTAATTTCATGTAGTGCAGATACTATATCTTGAACTCTCATATCCATGTGTCGCAAAATGTTTTCTTCTCTAAACATTGGACCTGGTTTCAGGACATGAGCTGTATCTTCAATTGTAAACACAGATGCGAAAGAATCATTTAAGATTGCCATGTCTTCGTTGTCGTGGACCAAATCACCATTTTCAGTTAATAATGGGCCAATTGACTGGGGAATGACTCTCTTGCGTCTAATATACCCAAAAAATTCCTTCGGATTTCTTTTGCTATTTTCAGCAATATACGCATCATACTTAAGTTTACTTTGACGCATTAAGTCTCTTTGGTTCTCTACGCATTCTCCACGCAGACTTTCACGATTTGCTGTATCAAGCTGGTTATTGGTCTTTTTGTGCTTCTCATGTACTGCTTTCTTTGACGAAAGACACTTATTCATGTCATCGCCCCTTTGTATTGGAAAAAGACCTCTATCTTTTTTTTTCTTTTTTTTTTTACGCTGGCTAAGACGGCACGGGCGGCAGAGGCCTTAATCAAGTCCATTCCATTAACGCTATATATACATGTACATATACCTTAGCCTGTGCCAAGTACCCATTTTATCGGCCAGCTCTTAGAAGTGAACGAACAGCTTGGTTGACTGTGGACCGACTTCCGTAACCAGGATTCGAACTTACGCGCTCGACCCTGGGTAGCCCGTGAATGCGTCACGGTGAGGAACGCTAACCGCTACACCACAAATGCTCTCTCCAATGTTTTGAACGTTTTACTGAAGCTCCTCAAGGGACGTCCATATCGCTTTCATTTATCATATCGTCACAAGTTTACCTGTCAATAGCAATGCCGAGATCTTTAAAATTTGCAAGTCTAAGATTTGGTATTTTTTCGCTACTCTCTTGTTAACCAAAATGACAGGCAGTGTTAAAAGTTTGCTCAAAAGTAATTCACAGGTGACCACTTGTGTCAAACTTTTCTGCGACATAAAAATTATTAGCAAGATCCTTATTTATAGTTAGAATTAAATTTGATATATTCTAGTCAAGTAGATTTAGATAAAGCCCACGCCCCAAGCTACGTGAAAGGGATTCTCCCCACTTAGATAATGATAAGCTAAAATCTCCAAATATGATCGCATCGCTTTTATTGTTAATTTCTGCTTTTTAATCATGTAGTCTTTCGTCTATCTCTGGTGTCCCTGCTAGGGGCCTATAAACTAATCTTACTGTTATTTCCTCTCGAAACTTATCTTTTACTCCCTACAAAAATGAGGTCGACTTTATCAACGACAACAAAATTTTTCAGCACAGGATTTAGATAAGACTAAACAAAGAGCAAGACGTCACTGCCTATTTCATTTGCCCCATCACTTAATTATAGTGAACCTAGAAATGGCATATTCGTAAAGGAAATCTGTATATCTATTATCTAGCTATGATTCTGAAATACCAATTATATCCTAATTTTCTTTCAGTACAGTTGTCTCTCCGAGATTTTGTTATGTATACCCCGTACGTTAACACAGAATATTCTAATATATGACTGCGACTTTTTTTCGTTGGTATGTACGTATACGTGCAGCAGAGGCAGTGGGGAGCTTGCCTACGTGAACAAAGTCTGTAACTTTGATTTGAACTGTCCGTTCCTGGTCGCTACCTGCCTTGTTCCCTGATTCCATCTTGGAATGGATCTCATGCTCCTCTATCCTGCCTTTCTCCTGACCTCGAGCCTCGTTCCTGGGGAATGACCTCGACTCCCTGAGACTTGACAGTAGGTGTTCCATTCCTTGTTCCTATACTGAGTCAGGTGTCAGAAATTTAAGTCACCTGTCCTGCCATGTTCCCTCAATTCTGAAACCATCTTTCGGTTTTCCTGTGTTCTGAATGCCTAACTAGCACGTCTATCGAAAAGAGAGCCTAATTTTCTCATCTAATACTCTGCCAAGACGGGCTTCCCCTATTCCATTCAAGTGTAATCTTGGCTGGCTTCTATCTCTGCTAAAATGATCCCATAAATCTATACAAAAGAACTTTTCCTCCTCCATATTGAATGCTTCAATACTACTGTTTATCCCCAGCCTTCTAATGGGGTATAGGAATTTACACCATATCTGGGCAGCAATCCTAGTGTAACTAACTTTCTTCGGCTTCTATTTGAGCTTACAGATGAGATCCCTGAAATTCGTTAGAATTTTTCCTGACTTCCCCATCACAATGCTTTTTGTCCCTACCTGGACAACAAACGTCGACTCCTTGGGAGTGTTTGAGACAGTGTCATCAAACTTCCCCAGAATATCTTCCAATTTTGCTCGGGAAGCACATATTTCGTCTCCTCACCTCCCTACCACAAAACTTCTGGTCCTGATCCCTGACTAAGGAACCCCATTCAGAATGATGCTTTGGTCATCTTGTACTTCATCTTTCAGTAAACTAAACCTATTCTGAGTCGGAATCTCCCTTCCTGAAATTCAGGCTAAACGATGATCTAATACAGGTATTCAAAATTATCAAAGGCTTTCATAATCTTGATAAAACAGGCTACTTAATATTTGATTCGCCTGATTTCACTTTTAGTAATGGATATAAACTCGTGGGCAGACCTTTTATCTCGAATGAGGCGAAGTACTTTTTCTTCAACAGAACTGTTAACATTTGAAATGATATACCAATCAGTGTGGGTGGAAGCAGTGCTATAAATACCCTTGAGCTGACTTGATAAATATTTCACTTCAAGTCTAGACTTACATTATTTGCACCTCCTTAGTCTTGTTGTTGTTGTTGTTGTTGTTGTTCTTCTTCTTCTTCTTCTTCTTCTTCTTCTTCCTATTATTATTATTATTATTATTATTATTATTATTATTATTATTATTATCATTATTATTATTTTTCATTATTATTATATTCATTATTTTCACTATTATCATTTCATCATTAAAATTATTATTATCATCATCATTATTGTGATTACAATTGTTATTAATATTTGTACCCATTTAGAATATTTTTACGGCATTTTTTCGTCTTGTTTGTTATTTCTTGGTAGATTACTTATAAACTTTGTTTGCGTTGCAAATCTTATCAATCGGAATCCTGGGAATTCCTCTTCTAGCTGTTGTTGTTATTCCGCAACTTGTTCCTTGTTTGTGGTTCCCGAATATTTCATGTAAAAGCCTGAGTGGGAACTGCTTCCTCCTAATAACGCTCTTGTAGTGTTATGGCGCTTATCAGAGGACCACTGTGTATGCACTTCTTGCTTATTGCTAATGGAAGAAGTACATTGCCTCCTTGGACTGTGTTATCAGGTAAGGCACTGCGGTTATACGATTATGTATCTCGTTAATGTCGTGCGATAAGATGTTGTAGAAACAGTACATATAATTATGCTGGAAAGAAAGGATATATATTTTTTCATATTTCCTTTACGTAAAAGAATGTAAACATTTGGTTAAGAGACTCTCTTGTCTCCTAATTGAAGAAGTCCTTTCGTAGTTTCATCTAGTTTGGTTGATGGGTGGGTCCGAAATGACGAACAAAGCAGACGTCAGCGAGAGCAACCCTAAGGTGAGCTGTGCTAGGGCAGGCGAAGTGCTTTTCTATCGCTATGGCATGTGATATGACAGATGCCGAGGCACCGTGCAAGGTTGAGCCAAGATCTTGCTATAAAACAGCGTACCACAATTGTATACCACCTACTGCCCTGTTGTTCTAGCGTTGGGTATGTGGTATGCATTAGGATCTAAGCTAAGCGCATACTTTCGCCTGTAATTTGAATAAGCGCGTTCTGTCATCTGATACAAACTGGAATGTTTCTTCAGCCCATACATTACATCATATGGAAATCTTAAGACCCAACTTTTTACGCACCTCCCACTGCCTTATGCACGTGTGAGTATTGGAAAGGTATCTATCGCTGGTTTGCAAGGGCTTACCCCTCCCTGGCACCTACTTTCGTCTTTAGCAGCATGCGCAAGGTTGAAAGAGAGCTCCCTCTCACCTGAAGGCCGAGTAAAATGCTACATGTATGGCAGCTGAAGTAGTGAGGTGGGAAGGGTTATTGGCAAGTACAAGTCCCAATGAAGTGAATTTGTTGTTAGATTCGTGAGGTCTCTGCTTAGCACGGAATTTTACCACACCACACCAACAGCCCGTTCCCTCAAGTCAAGTGAAAAGGATAGAGCATATGCAAGTTATAGTATACTCCAGCAACTCGTGACAGTCAAACGGTCGTATGCTCCAGCAAGATAGTTTGGGAGTCTAACCAAGTGTTCATATCAGGGTGACCAGTGGGCGGCTGCGAAAACCAAGCATAAACAAAGGCCGACATAAGCAATGTACTTTGAATTCCATACCATGCAAGGCGTATTCCTCAAGTTGCAGTT
>JAUUDW010640644.1:0-10938 GCA_032361385.1 Panulirus guttatus
TAATCTCTGACTTTTTTTTCTTATGTAAGCAAACAGAACTTTGGGTTTTGGTTCATTCACTGTATCACTTTTTCTTCTTTTAGTTTCAGTTCCCTTCTGTGTGATTCCATTATTTCTTTGTCTACTTCTCTGTCTTCATAGTGTTCCAATTTATCTTTGCTTGTTACAGATTTTAAATTTTTGCTTCCAGTGTCTTCATATCATCAGCTGTTTTTCATCCCATGGGATCTTTGTCTTCACATTGACTTTCTTTTGCTTAGCACTAGTTTTGACCATTTACTAGTAATGACTGTTTCATCTTCATGCTCGTAGAAGATTGCCATGTTTGGTTTTGCATAACTGCTATTCATACTGTCTAACCATTGCTTATTTTCTATTAGATTATTTACTTCATTCCACTTTATTTTTTAAGAGTAGAAATTAATGTTCCCAGACATATATATAGCTTTTATTTCATCTTGTCTGCCTGTATCCATTTCACTGCTTTGGCTCATCCACACTTCAGTCATAGTATGGTCAGAGATACGTAGTTTTTTTGGCTTTAGCATTTGTAATCAAAGCTGTGTCATTTGCAAAAATCACATCAGTTGTGTTATTTCTTGTTAGTTTGTTTATAGATTTTATAAATTGCATAAGGTTGTAGGCCTTGCATAAGCTGATAAGCCTGTTAGACTGCTTTCTTTAGTCTTCCTCTGCAGTTTTTTTATTAACTGTAATTACACCCACATACCAATTTAAACAACTCTCATTTATGCAAAATTAAAACTAAAATCTCTTGATCAAATAATTATCATTTTTGGTTTGTCATTACCCTTAATATTTCTTCAATTTTTGATAGTGCCATGTTAAACTCCTCCATTGTAGTTTTGGTTGGTCTGTATGTTCCACTATTAAGTGTTCTAGTGAACTAGTATGAAAAGTTTTTATTTATATGTTGTTGCAGTTAATGTAAAAGGTCCCATGATTTTATGACATTCACATGGCCCATCGTGATTTATTTTTACATGACAGATGTTCTGAAACAGTCTCCTGAGATGTTGGGGCTTTATTTCAAATCATTTACTTGAAACATTTAGTTCTTATCAGTGCAGTCCACCAGATGGTTTCTTCCACAAATCTTGTTTTATTCAATCTCTATGTTGTGGATGTTTGAATTGCTGTTGTCAAGATTATCAAATACCTTTATATCACTGAAGTGAAGTGAAGACAGACCCTGAGACCTGGGGTTAGCGTGCATGTACCGGAGTGCCAGTGGTACACTGTGGGAACCAAGTGAAAGGGTGTCTACCCAAGAGGATTCCTTGCGAACTTGTATTATATTGGGGAAGAGCTGTGTGGTTTAAGGAGTGGTAGATGATATGTGGATCAGGTGTTTGCTTTGAAGAATGTGTGTGAGAAATACTTAGAAAAAAAGATGGATTTATATTTGTCATTTATGGATCAGGAGGTGTTTGATAATGTTGATAGAGATGTTTTATGGAAGGTATTAAGAATATATGAGGCCGTTTAGTCTGTCTCATGGTGCTACCTTGCCAGCATGGGGGATGGCGAAGCTATTTCCTGTGGGATGGGGTGGCATCAGGAATGGATGGGGGTGAACAAGTGTGAATATGTACATGTGTATATGCGTGTGTATGTGTATGTGTGTATATATGTATATGTTGGTATGTATATATATGTACTGTGCATATATGTATATATGTGTGTATGTGGGGGCATGGGTCTTTCTTCGTCTGTTTCCTGGTGCTACCTCACTGATGCGGGAAACAGCGATCATGCATAATAAATATATATATATATATATAGTTTCTGATTACTTGGAACTTAGTTTTGATAGTAAATATAACAAGAGTGTAACCTTTTTTTTTTTTATTTTGGAATGCCTCTATGTACTTCCTGAAATCTGAGAAGCAAGTTTCACTGCATATTTTCCATTCAGTAGGAATCACATAACATAACTTTCTTCCTTAGGCATAATCAATGGTAAAACACAATATTTTGGTATTAATTAATGAACAGTACATAATCAGTAACCAAAATCAATTAATAGTAGTAAATAGGCAATTGATTCATTTCTTAAAAATCATTAAATTAAGCAACTCACCAGTAGGCAGAATCAACTTTAGTGCCAACGTATACATACAGTTTCTTTGTGCACCACTTGTAATGCTCTGAAGCATGCAAACACCACTTTAATTAGTCAAACAAGAATGGGTATATATATGGCACAAACTGAACTTTAACTCAACCGGAGATCTGACACTGACTGCTCCAGACTCTGCAAAGAAAGATGGTATCATATAAGTATATCATAAGATTCATCTGTATATGAAGAACACAGACCAGATACAAATTAATTTAGGTATTGCAAGGGAGTGAGCTAATAAGCAAATGCAACAATTATGTTAATGAATGGAGAGGGCCAAGTAAATCGATGATTTTTGTCATCAATCAGTTTATACATATAGCAAATTAACAATTACCACTCCTAGTATAAGAGAAACAATTTTATCAAACGTTAA
Source organism: Panulirus guttatus (assembly GCA_032361385.1). Lineage (NCBI taxonomy): Eukaryota > Metazoa > Arthropoda > Malacostraca > Decapoda > Palinuridae > Panulirus > Panulirus guttatus. Next base: position 2,523 of record JAUUDW010640644.1, read on the forward strand.
CATTCAAAAAATTACACCCCCAAAATAGGGACTTAACAGCTACAGGAAAACTTAATATATTTATTTGCTTATCTGTTTATAATTACCCACTGCCAATTTCTCTGAAAGGGTCCTGGAGTAAACCTGAACTTCCTGCAGCCAAAGGCTGTGCTTCTTCCAGTAGCTGGCAAATGTACATTCCTTTGGAATGAGAAGTTCTTTGACAAGACTACACTCCCAGTGATACAGCCTTGCCAAAGGTGGCTTTTCACTCATGGTGTAACATTCTTGCAGGCAAAGCATTGTAACACCAAACAATATATATACATTCTTTCTCTCACACAAGTCTGCTATTTCCAGCATGAGTGAGTCAGTGTCAGGAACAGATGAATGAACCTTAGAGGAAAAATATTCTCACTTGGCTCCCCGCTTCTTTTGAAAAGCAATACAAGAGCGAAGGCTTTCCAGATCCCCACTCCCACCCCTTGTGGTTGCTACAACATGCTGGAGATACATGGGCAGGATCCTCCCCCCCTAAAAAAAATCCCCAGCGAGGTAGAACTGGGAACAGACTAAGAAATGGCATCAGTTACTCACATCCACTCTCAAGCTGTCTTGTATAATGCACCAAAACCAAAGCCCCACATCCACAACCAGGCCACACAGATCTATCTATGGTTTCTCTTGATTGTTTCACATTTGCTTAAAAAAAAATATATGCCCCAGCTGTAGTGAAAGGTTAAAAAGTTAATATCTCAAACACTATCTCCCAATTTTGTTGGATGGCATTCTCCTAAAAAGAAGGTACAGTTTGTAGATAGGTTCAGGCATGTCTGATGAGTTGTGACTGTAAAACAGCTACCATGTACAAAGACAACAAAAAGATTGTGAAATATTCTTGTACTAACCTTAAAGTTCCATAAAACCAGTTGTGAATCTGCTCCGCAAGTTGAGATGGCTGTACAATGAGACTTATCACCTGAGTATATACCAATGCCAGTGATGGTGTTCTGATGAACTGTAGCCAAAGTAGTATCTGACTGGTCTGAACGGGCTGTGCGGTCAAGGGACTGGAACTTTTTCATGGCACTGTAGATATATAACAATTGATATCAACATTTCAATGAAAAATATGAATCTGTAAACTGAGAGGCAAACCTCAAAATGTCAATTAAGCAAAAATATAAAAGAAAATGTTAAGAGTTTTACATAAAATAAATGGATAGAGGAATCTGAATCTTTCAGGATTTGTTTAAAAAATTACCACTTTATCACTTACTCAGAGGCAACTGTCTTACTAGATATAAACTGTACTAAGAAGTGCTAACATAACTAGAATTATCTGAAAAACTTACACATGGATTTTGTTATTCATGACATATAAAAGCAATATTTCAGTGAAGATGAATTTTATATAGGAGGTAAATTTTTTAAGTATTTCTTTTATTGACTAACAGCATAAATGACACATTAAAATTCATAGGGGAAAATTATCCATCATAACGTGCAGTGATGAAAAGAAGAAAACAGTTAAACAGATCAGTATTCTGTTTCAAATAAATGTTAACAGGTCTTTATCCTCAAATAACAAAATTCCACAGAATGTGGTATGAAAAAATGCTTGATAGACAGTATTACCAACTGCAATATAAGAAGGCTTGATAATATCATCTCAGAATACAAGACAAGATATACAAAAGATCTACACCAACTGATGTTATTAAGTGTGCAACACAACTTATATAAGATCCATATGAGCAACATCTAAGATCTATCACCAATACTATACGAGTAGCTTTGCTACAAGGTCTCAAAAGCATGAAGAAATCTTTTCTAGTAATTTAAATTCCCAATGAAAATAAAATTTTTATTGGCTCCATCATTTGGCTTCAATGTTTAAGTCAGTGGGACCAAATCATTTGAGGATCATGCACCAATCTGTTTTGAATGCTGGGAATCTCAGACATGATATAAACTATTTGTGCTGAGCTATTATTTTGAAAGGTGCAAAGAACCCAACTGTAGTATAACCCTAATTCATAATAAGCATGTAAGTTATGAAATGATTCCATTTCTCATCTTAAAACAGGCAGGATAGATATTATGAAGGAATTTTCTGAATGAACAGATATGATACAAAAGTAGGCAGAGAAACACTTTTTGAATGGTGTTCTACAGTCAGTTCCTTATTAGGTGTCCCTCAAGTCAACCAAATATTAGAGGCATTCAAAACAGTGATGCAGTATATATCCATAAGTGATGATGAGTGGCAACTGATTTACCTGGCTGCCAACAAACACTAAAGAGAATTTCAGACTGTCTTTAACTTAGCTGTAAATATGGTATAAATACCACAGCTATAACCTGTGGTATATACAGCAGAAAAATAAAAAGCACACAAATAAAAGGAAACTATTTGAAAACTTTAGTTTCTAAAAAGACATTCCAATTTGAAATAAGAACAGGGTAAAGGAGTGTTTCCATAACATAATAAAATTTTTTGGGTGGTATGATGACTTTTAATTATCCACAGTGTATCACCACTTTATAGTTTGCTCAGAATTTTCAAACTTCACATTATCCTTCAACTGATAATTTTCCATTTCTGTATTGGTTCCCTCCTTTACTTCTACATTTCTCTTTCTCTTGGGTTTTCCAGGGGAAACTTTCTTCCTGTGCAATATGTTTCTGAAGATTAAGCACTTACCTAATTTTTAAATCTGAGCTAAGCCACTGCAGAGCATTATTTTAGCAAATATCTTGAGCATGCTTCTGAGTTTCTGACAGTAAGATAGTTTGTTACATGAAATGTTTAGTGAAAGAAACTGATGTAAATACTAAAGACAGCATGTACAATATAATACATATGGAGATAGGCATGATAAACACTTGTCAGGTAAGTGGATAACTTATAGGAAGATATGTGTAAACATTTGTAGTCAGTTATTTGTATGGGTTTAAAGGTATTCCTTGACCCATGAATGTTAACCAAAGTTTAGTGACTGTATAATTGTTTCTGTTTAACTTCATATTCTTAAAAAAAAGCTGAGAAGAGTACAGGATAAAGAACTTCAGAAGAGCTTTGGGTTTCTCTGAGGAATACCTGGAAAGCAGAAAGTTGGCATACCGAGTTCATTAGAAAAAGTTTAAATCAGTCCAGTGACCTGATTAGAAAAAATTTCATTTGGGATATGTATAAAAAGTACTGGATGCTCATAGGTAACTAAACTCTTGTAACATAAACTAGGGAGTGTGCAAAGCATGTTTTACAGAGAAAAACATAGCATCTAGCATTAACTTTTATAATTTTCCAATTATATGATCATTCCTTGCTACATTAAAAGGATTGTTTTTTGGCATTCATTCTAACATCAATGGATTCACTCCACTTCCTGGACTATCTAAGAAGTCAAACCACTGCTTATGGCTTGTTTACATAATGTAATATTCAAAATAGCTACACACATAGAAAGATTACATTCCTACACTAAAAGATTTGTTTTAATGAAGTGAATATAATGTACTAGACCTAACAGAATCATAGTTTAAAAATTTCCATGAAAAATGTCAAGTATCCTAATCTTTATAAAGCAAGCATTTTTGCAAATTCAAAGCAAGGAGTTACTTACATTACCTAACTATTTATTTTAAAACAAATTTTTCCACATACAAGTGTCAAATGATCCAAGAGAAATGCTAAAACTCAAGATTTTTTTCTTTTTTCTATTACGTATGCAAAGCAATTGCCACTTAACCTGCACTACATATTATTAAGTATAAAGAGAAAATAGCTTTCAATAATTATACTTAAATGAGGAATGTCAGAAGGGTAAATATGAAAAAATTTTGAAGCTTAAGTAGAAGCTTGAGAAATTAACTATAAATGGCATGCCCGAAAGCTCATGCACTGTTCCAACGGAAAACAATGAATATCAAGAGGCACTAAAAAATGGAAGAATCGGTTAGAGAGAGGGGTATCACCTGGCCAGCCTATCCACATGCATTATGAATCTAGTCAGGTTTACCACATTACTGCCGGTCAGTTTATAACAGCCCAATTGACAAGTAATTGTGAGTGGGTGGATGAGAGGCATTAAATCACTTACTGGTACAATATTCATTGGAAAACTTCTCACATCAAAGGAGTCCAATATTTTTCAGCTTCTGATTGTAGCACAGCCTCAGAGCTGAAGAAGCCCCACAATCCACTGAAAGTGCCTGTACCTTAGAATATGCATTTTTTGTTGTAAACTGTGTCACAGACTCCCATACCCCAGCAAACATAAAAAAATGCCTTCTTGATGCTGAAGTCTTCTTGAATCTGTTGAGTGCATGAGCAGATGAATCAGAATAAATCGCAGTGTAAATTCACTCTTGTAATTGCACTTCATACTGCAAACTATTCCTTGAACCAAAGGCTGTATCAGTTGAAGTAAAGCTGGGGAGAGCTATTGCAAAAACATTCCTTCCTAATAACACATCTGCATCAGGATGAGCATAACAGCTATCCGGGAGGAACAAAATCTTGTAGTCCTCTGGCAACCCATCCTTACAACACAGACACTAAGCCTCAACCACAGCGGTCATCTGCTTTGTAATCTAAGTCTGTTTAATACTTCTGTAAATCACAGGCAACATTTTCTCCTTTTAGGGCAGGAGGATGAGAACTCTTGCCTACCACAAACAAATCATACTTGTTTGTGATAGGCCACTTTTCATATGCACACAGTCACCCACTCTTTTACTTCTATCACACCAAACACTGGAAGTTCATCTCCTGTAGTAAGCATGTTTTTGAAAAGCAAATTCTGAAGAGTCCAGTCTCATCCACATTGTAGATCTGTTCTGAAGTACAGGTTTCATCTTTCACTAACTCAAGAAACTCATAAACATAGTATATAGTTTCTTGTTTGTCTGCCAAGGGTTTCTCAATACACATTTTATGTTACTATATGTCACATCAAATTTATGCAACCATCCAGATCATAAAACAAATCAATTGTGAATTCCATATGAAACTGTTTGGCCTTTTCAAACAACAGTGGCCCACAAACAGATAATCATTCACTGCAAGAATTAAACCACTCATACACAAGCTTATCAAAATCAACTGGAGGAACACAATCTTGTAGTCCTCTGGCAACCCAAAATTACAACACAGATGATGAGCCTCAATCACAGTATTCAGCTGCTGAGTCAATTCCCAACTCGCATATGAATGACTCTTTCCCATCTGTGCACTGCCTTCTAATTAGCAATATCCTAATCAGATTCATTACGTGGATAATCTTAACAGTTTTTCTCGCTGCCTTTTGATATCATATATACTGTACTCATGTTAACAATACCATAAGACTCACTCAGGTGAAATGCTAATGAACCCTTATAAAATGTACAATTTCTGCATAATGGTTAGTTCAATATGCTTCCCTTTGCAACAGTTCATACATCACTATCATGGATGCTTTTTGGATCACATTATAAGGGCAGAATTAATGAAAATATCACAAAACTGAGATAATCACATAGCTTTACTGTCATGCATTAGACTGTAAAATTATAAAAAAAGAATTGACGTGAGCTATGGCAACACATGGTAAACACAGCAACCAATTCTAGTTCATACAACTTAATGGTAATCTTGAATTAAAAGAATCATGGATTTTGAAAGTTAATGATCTTTAGAATAACAGTTTTTTGAAATTCTAACTGTACTGTGTACTACTTGTGAACTATAGACATTACTAATCATTATCTTGGGGATATTGTTGGCTGGCATAGGGCAAATGGGTGCCTGGGACATGGTTAATACTTCCCTGTAGGATGACTGTCCACTATACACTTCAGGTGCCTTGACTAAGAAAAGACTGTCACAGATATCTTTCAAGCTCTGTCAAATGCAGAAAACAAAAGATTAAACATGCAGAGAAGAGCTGGCTTTGCCAGTAATGCTGGTAATTTGTCACTGCTATGCCTGCATGTCTGTCTCACAGTTACATTGGAATACATACACTATGATGGAACAAATGAATTCTAAGAACTGTATATACAAAAGATCTGATCATGAAGCTACAAGCTTCCTTTCTGAATCTGATATCTTGTGGATACAGAATAAACTGACCATACTGAATAGGGGTCAGACTTCCTAAACAAAGACAAACCTTTGTTAGATTATTAGCTTAGTGGCCTTCTTATTTCAGTGGCCAGCTTTCCCATTTTTCTATCATTGTTGAGATTCACTTTCATATCAAGTGTTCCAGCTCTTATATGTAAGACATCTATCATTTACCAAAATTCAATAAGGTAAAAGAAATCTTTAAAGGATACACTGAAGTGGTAATGCAGGATACAATGAAGTGGTAATGCAGCATGAATGTGGCCAAAGACAGATCAATCACAGAAAGGGCAATTTCTCTACTTACCACATGGCAGCATTTTCAGAGAGTAAGATGTCCACTATCTGGTTGCTAATAATATACTACTGAAACTGACACTCTCATAAACAGTGGTTTGACAGTACCCTATGTTACGTGTACACTGCCCTTTCTCCATGCACATATTTAACTGATTAGTAAGTACCAGTGATGTAAGTCATCATCAGAAAATACTACAATCTCAGCTGGGTAACAGAAACATTTACCATAACATTCAAATTAGTCAAATTTCTCGTAGTAAATTGCCGAACACACATCTGACTGTTACGAAAATAAACTTGACCTTAAGAAAAATTTATGAACTTGGTTAAAGTTACATAAAGAATACATGCCTCTTGACATTCTACACAGGTACCTTTACCTACATTACATGGCAATAAAATTTTCCCACTTACTATTTCAACATCAAATATATTTATACTAAAATTCCTTAAACTTGGAATCCTCAAACCTAGATATCTAGTTCTCTTAAAAAAATACAACCATTTAATTTTCTGCTTAAGAAGCCCCTTCTATAAGGCTTTTGCAACATTCAGGAAGCCAGCCACATTGAGTGGGTGGGACCAAAGATCAAAAAGTGGGGTAATGTGTGTGTGTGTGTATGTGTCGGGTGAGCACAGGACAAATGAGTATCTTCACAGTAGAAATTGCATCTTGGGTATGAGGAGTCAGTGTGATATGCTGAAAGATTACTTTTAATGCTAGAGAGACAGGTGGTGTCCAGAATGCAGATGTGAAAGGTTAACTCATTCATGTCTGGAGAATGTAGTTTCAGACAGATGTATGTCTAGTGGGATGTTGTTTTCGATAATTAGAGAGGCAGTTTTTAGTGTTTGTCAGGTCATTTCAGTGTGTCTGTGTTTTTTTGTTTTTTTTCAATGCTGTTTCTGTTGAGGGTGGGGGATCTGAAAGTGTAAGTTTCTGAACTGAGGCAAAGATAAGATTTTTATCTCTATTTAATGGTTACTTCTTGGTTATGAAGTGGTTTAGGTGGGAGAGGTCTTTGCTATTCCAAAGAACTGGATGCTGAGCATAATGAGATGGGTTAGTATTTGAATTTTTTTTCACTGCGGAGATGGTGAATGTTAGTTTTAATTATATGTTATAATATGGCCCATCATAAAACAAAAGACAGTGCTAATACTAAGTCATCATTAGCTATATGTCACCGATTTATCATGTAACTTAGAACCAAAGTTCAACTTAACATTCTGATTCTTCACCTCAGTCCTAGTTTGTTATACAATTGCCCATCATAAAAAAATACTCCTCAAGTCATCTTTAGCTAAATTTTGTTGATTAATTGTGCAACTTAGATACAAATTGCTACTTCATAAACTCTCATTCTTCACCTCGGACCTTATGACTGAGGATACTGCAACCAATACTTGCTATATTGTATAGGACCAGAACCATACTGACATTATGTGCAGGATTTTTTTTTTTTAGGTGACTGGATATTCCTGTATGGTTTTACAGACCAATATACTGTGTGGATGTGCATATGCTGAATGTCTGCAGTTAAACCAGTCTACGAGAAAAAGTTTTCCCCAAGTGATGAAGATCTAGTTTATTTAGGCAAAATGTTCAAAGGCATGTGTCAGTATCAGGTCCAGAAAGAGACCATTTTTATAAACAAAATCAGTTAAATATGTGACAGCCACCTGTGTGACCTATTATCAACAGAACACCAGTATTATGCTTTATATGCCAAAAAACAATGCTCTTAATACACACAACAAACAATTGCTAATTTAGAAACTGGACCTTTCTATCTGGTTTTCACTAAGTGAACCATATTTTTACAATTAGCTTACCAATTTTCTTACCTTTCAATGGGATTCACTTCTCTGAACAAAGAAAAATTTAGTTTCTCAGTACATAGGTATTGTTTACTGCATATACAGGTAGCTAATAATAAATATTCCAACTGACTTATTTTTGTACAGCTTAACTCTGTTAAAAAAAAGACAAAAAAATTACAGGGGAAAAAAGTCTCCACT